>VDFB02275239.1:178409-359897 GCA_007258455.2 Sequoia sempervirens | reverse complement strand
CTGCACTAATAATATGACCAAGATATAACAATTCGGTCATTCCCAAGTCGCACTTGGATTCCTTGGCGTACAAGGACTCCCTCTCCAATATGCTCAACACTGTCTCCAAATGAGCCAAGTGCTCCTGCCAAGTCCGGCTGTATATCAGGATGTCATCGAAAAAGACCAACACAAACCCTCCTCACACGTGCATGAAATATCGTCATCATAGATCGAAGGTATCGGGCGCTAAGTAGTGAGCCCAAATGGTATCAATACGTAACTCGGTGCCTACAATGACATTCAAGGTCGCCTTTCTATGTCCCGCCACGGACTCTAATCCGATGATAACCCCAATCGTAAATCAATTTATAAAATAATGTGCACCATGGAGCTCATCACAAGCTCACATCAACTTCTAGATCTGCACGGCTCTTTATTGTCCCTCTTATTCGTGACCCTCGTAATCAATGCACATGTTAACGTTCCATCCTTCTTCTTCACCAGTACAACAGAAGAAGCGAACGGTGATTTGCTTGGTCTAATGTGACCCATAGCCAATAACTCATTTATAGTCTTCTCAATCTCATCCTTTAATCTTTTAGGATGCCTGTAAGGAGTTATCATAATGGGTTTCGCACCCTCCTCGAGCTCAATGATGTGCTCTATCCCTCTGTCTGGAGGTCTACCTGGCGGAATATCACTGAACACCTTGTCATGCTTGACTCTCAACTGCTGGATGTCCGGATGATACTCTGTCTTTTGCTGTCCCTCCTGTAACGGTGCTAGATGACACTCTGCAGCCCACTCTACCATGTCATGACGCATGAGCCGCTCCATTCGGCGAAAGGAAATTGTTTTAAGGTCGCTGTCCCGTATTGCCTTAAGGATGTGTGTCTTCCCGTCGACCTCAAAACGAATCTCCATATCCTTGAGACGAAGTGTGACCTCCTCCAATGAGTGCAACCACTTCATTCCCAAGACCAAGTCAATGTCTCCCATATTAACAACATAATAATCTGCCTTGAACTCATAGTTGTTCAAGCGTAAAGGGAGATCTCTAATCATGCGCTCACATCTCAAAGTGTACCCATCCGCCACTTTGACTCTGATGCCCTCGAAATCCTCAGTAATGAGTCCTCGTTTCTCAACAAATCTAGCATCTATAAAGTTATGCGTGGCTCCTGTATCCAATAGGGCGATAACCCTCTGACCTGCTAATACACCACGAAGCCTGAAAGATCCCTCCTGCTGGATGCTAGACAAACGGGCCTCCTGTACCTGAAGCTCGGGCTCTATCTCTGCTCTCGGCTCTGGAGCCTCTGACTCTGAATCATCTGTATGCTCTGGCTGATCAGAATTTTCTGATTCTGAGTCCTCATAATATGCCCACATCACACGATTTGCCTTGCCCTTGGGTCTTAGAGGACAATCGTGACTGGCATCATATGGTCCCTTGCAGTAGAAGCAAAGCTTCTTCCTGCGAAGGTCATTCAGGGCCTCACGATCCAAAGGTGGGAACGCTGATTTTCCTTTTGAATCGTTTTTAAAATCTGATTTATCTTTGTTATAATCTGATTTATCCTTGTTTTTATTGAAACCCTTGTTATCTCTGAACGATGAAGAACCTCTGGAGTTAAATTTATTTGACGGGGCTGCGAACTCCATGTTACGTGCTTTCTTCATCGCCTCCTGTAATGACGGAGGATCAAAGGCTTTGATCCAGCCTCTCAGTGGCTCGGTCAAACCCTCCATGAAAAGAACTACCAACCGCCTCTCAGATATGCTCGGAACCATGACGGATAGCCTCTGAAAATCACTGATATATGCCTCGAGACTGCTACTCTGCCTCAACTGTGCTAAGTCTCTGAAGTAGGTTTCCGGATCCTTCTGGTCAAACCTCTCTACCAATCTATCCACGAACTCCTGGTAGGTAGTAATCCTGTCGTGCTGTAAGGTCACCATGCCGTGGTGCCACCAGTCGTATGCTACTCCCTCGAGGTGCAGTGTAGCATATCTAATAGCGTCTCTCTCCGCCATCGGACGCAAAGTGAGGAATGTATCAAGCTTGCTAATCCAAGCTTGGGCTGTCATCTTCCCACTACCATCAAACATCACCAAATTAAGCCTGTTAGTTGCATGTTTGAGGTCGTTATTCTGCTGCCGGGGTCTCCAATCCTGTCGAGCCCTGTTATGTTCTCGCCTCTGTGTAACAAAACGGTCAAAAGAGATCCGTTCTCTGACTGCAGGAGGTATCAACTCCCACCTCGCTCACGCTGCTATCGCAGAAACAAATCCCCTCGTGGCTCATCACTGTATAGCCTCTACCTGCCCCCGCCTCGGAAAGTAGGCCTAGGTAGGCTCATCTACTGGCCCCGTGACACAGCCCCGGGGAGCTCTCCGTGGACTCGCCTCACTCCGCCATCAAGCCACGATGTGGTGGACGGGTCTCCTGAGTAATTCCATTGGTGCTACTGCTAATCGGGCCGGGTGAATACTCGCTGATCAAGGTTTCGCCGACCTCGCATCGTATATCCTCGAAAAAGTAAAGACTCAAGATCATCCCCGATCCCTCAAGTATTCTGTGGGATCTCTGTCCTCGGTATATCTGTCCTGTCAGCCCTATCATTCCTGTCAGCCATGATTTCTGGCTGTCTGCTCAAACTGCGTTGCCTTTCAATAAAGGCACGTCTGCGTGTATAATACCTGTATGTATCAAATTCCTCTGGCTGCATGTGATGGCTAAACCCTAAGGATGGCAGGATTTAGCTCTGATACCACTGTAGAAACCCTAATTTCCCCTTTTTCTGTTTCCGATTGCCTTTCTGAAGTTTTTTGAAAGTTTTGATGTTTTTGTGATGTTTTTGCAAATTTTGGGTTTTTTGACATTAAATGAAAAGTACGGCTTTTCCAGAAAATAATAATAAATTCTTAAAAAATGCTAGATCTTCAATAAGTATAGAAAATACAAGCTAGATGAAAGGCGTTTCTTTATTTCATCAACTGGCATCAATACAGATATTATTTTGAAGCATGCAAAGTAAAAAGAATGAATTTTTTATTGAGAAAACCTGGTAATTTTCTGTCACAGCTGAAAGGTGCAATCTGGTACGGCTGGTACAATAAATGCACTTCTCCCTCTAAATGATAACCTCTGGTGATGCCCAATGAGTATGCGCCTGCACTGGAGAAGATAGGAAGCCAAGGAAAGAGGCGTTTCTTCCTTCAAGCAAAAGACGGCTCCAGGCAAGATGGTACGGCCTGGTACAGGTACGGCCAGGTACAGCAGCTTTAATGATTGGTACGGCCTCCTCAAATCAATGCCTAAGTCTCTGAATATGATGCGCCCAAATGAATGAAATGCTCTGATACCACTGTAGAAACCCTAAAGTCTGTGCTCAGATCAATTTGATCAGTTCTCAAAATCCAATAATCACATAATGGCCCAAAACCCAAGGCAAAATCCTCTTTATGCTGAAAAGTGCGATTTCCTCAAGAATAGGGTTTTAATTAATATTTGACTTTTTAATTCTTTTATTTCTCCATAGTTCTCTGTCAAATATTTAAATCATAAATTAAATGTCAAACTGGCCCCCTTTAATGATGGCGCACCCCCCCTCAAGGCAAATCACTTAAGTTTTAATATAACATTATAACTTTATATTATAAATCATTAAATAATTAATATTTAATCAATGTAATTAAATATTAATATTTCTCCCTTTACTTATCCGTTTCCCTCGTTCACCGATGTCGAATTTTAACTCAAGTGATTCTGATGTCACAAAGCTATACCGGTTAAAAATAGCAGGGTCCCACATCACCGGCCAGAACCGCTAAAAATAGTACTGCAAAAGCTCCGGATCGGTTTTAAACGTAAAGACCACTGACATCAATTCCTCTAACCGTTTGTTAAGTCTGGGTGACCCTATCCAATCACAACTTCTACAAGGGTCGTGGTGATAGCCAACTCGCCTCGAGAGATGTCAGCTGGTGAATGGGACATGACAAGAACCTCCATCAAGATATCACAAACATGCTTCTGAAACTCAATTTGCACAGCCTCGAGATCAGCGTAGGTACCATTTTCACGAAGATAATGGCACAGGATCTGAGTGACTTTGGCGGCTCCGTAAATGAAGTGATCTCTGTTTCTTTTGCAACTTAACGCTTCATTGTCAGCTGCTCTGATAAAAACCTAAATTAAGACCGATTTGGCCTTGAATTCCGTCTAGTTGAGCTGCCTTCTGAAAAACTTACCCGTTGACTGTGAACATGACTATATTCTGACAACTTTCTGAAGAGGCTGAAAAAGCTCTGGACAAGACTAAAAATAGCTTACCGCGGGAAAGTTTTTCGAAATTTTTCTGAAACGTGGGTTTTGTGCAGAATCAAATTCTAAGCAAACCTAGATCAATAAAAATTTGAAAAAGTGAGTTTTAGCTAGGCATGCAGAGACTTTTTAGTCGAGAAAAGCAGGGGTTCAAGAGCTTCCCGGGGCAATTTTTCATGAGAAAATCTGGAACATGGGTTTTATGCACAACGGAATTCTGAACAAACCCAGATGATTTGATTTTCAAAAAGATGTGAATTTATCCCACATGCAAAGAAATCTTCGGAAAAAAGCATAGAGCTTTAGAATGAAGGCTGCGGGGCAATTTTCTCGAAAAAATCTAAGACATGGGTTTTGCTGCTGATGCTGAAATATGCGAACCCAGATGATCAGATTCTAAATATTTTGCCGTTTTCTTTGACATGCGAAGAAAGTACCTAAGATGAGAAATAGAAGAAATAAGACAGAAGATAGAAAGTTTTGTTTGTTCTGCTTCTGTAGAATTCGCCAACCTCTTCTTTGGAACTTGATGAAACCTGCATGCAAAGTGAAAATAAAGTCTGGAATCTTCTTCCTCTGAACAATCTGAATCCGATGCTATGAAGAACGCTGAATTCTGACACCTGTAGCACCTTTAGCTTGCTGCTCGCTCAAGAAGAATATAGGCTTCGAAGTTTGAAATGAAGAAATAATGGACGCCAAGGCTGAAATAAACAGGCTTTCATCATTGAAATTCGCATAAAGCACTAAAGCTTGAAAAATGGCACTTGGCTTCTAATTGGACCTCATTTTAGTTAACTGAAACTAAAATATGCTAAATAAAGCACCATGCTTTAGGGTTTCCCTTTCAATCTTCAGTTGCAAATTTATTTAAAGCACCATGCGGATTAAACTTCAGTTGACAATCCTTGTTGAATTCGCCATCTTCAAAATTTACTAAACTTACAAATAAGAATTAAGGCGTTCCTTTTAAGACTTCAGTTAACATTCAAAAAGTGAAGCGCCAACTTCACCAATTTGTGCTAAAAATAGCGACCCTTTTGGAACTTGAGTTGTCATTCCTTAGAAAGTGCGTAGCTTCACTAACTTATGCTTCATCATTCAAACCTAAATATGGCGACCCTTTTGATAAGTTCAGTTAACACAAAAATGCGCCATACTTCACAAATTAATGCTTCATCACTCATGCCGTCCCTTTTAGAACTTCAGTTGACACTCAATGAAGCGCCATCTTCACTAAAACTTCACAATTGCAACCAAATTCGCCATGCATGTGAACTCCAGTTGACATTCACTGATAATCTTCAGTTAAGTCGACATGCAACCAAGTTAACTCAACATGCAAGATAGTTAACAGAACATGCAAACTAGTTAACTCGACATGCGAACTGAAAGATCACTCCACATTCCAATATATGAACTGAAGATGACAACCCAGAAAACGTTTAGTCTAACTGCAGTCAGAACTCCAGTTAAGGCGTCCATTCAACTCGCTTTCGAAAATTCAACTTTGAACTCTCAAGCGAATTCCAGACTTAGCCAAATTTCATGAAAATTTAAGCTAAAACCTTTGCCGGGACCTCTGTTCATCCTCTGACACTGGTTGACTGACTTCTCCGATTGGCTGGCTGATAGGTGCATTGCAGGACTAAGTAAAAACTGATCAAAAGATATCTTGAGACTACAGACCATAAAACTGACATCTGAAGGCTCAAAAATCCAAGCGCCTTTTTCAAAAGCTGCACTTTTCCTCTTCCTTAGTCAAATTTTCACTTCTGCATTTCGTACGAAGGGAAAAATAATTCCTTCATAACTTCTGTTTTATCAACTTTCAGGACTGGATCTCAGGTTCACTACGGAACTAACCTCATTCTGCACGACAGCTGCAAAGGCACATTTCTCCAGAAAACATCATTTGAGGGGTGAAAAACAAGGGCGCCTTTTTGAAAAGTTGCTCTTTTCATTCCAGACTTGGCCATTTCTGGAAACGACTAAAATATCATAAAAACTCCGACTGCAAGCTGCTGAGTCATCCTCTGAACTGACGGAGACAGGCAACGGAAAGCTGAGCGTAACACGGACACATTGAATATTTGATATCATCAGAAAGAAAGCATTAAAGACCTGAAAAGCTCAGGCGCCTCTCCCAAAATGTGCTTTTTGCTTGTTTCTTTGATATTTGACCAAGATTTGACCCTATGTTCGACCTCAGGTTCAAGCACTTCAGCAACTCAGATTCACCCACTGACGGATGCGTCGCGAAGCTCGAACAAAAGTGAGATAAACATCTTGGGTGGCATTTAGCCAAAACCTCATTTGGCACCCCCAAAAGATGGCGCTTTCTCAAAGCAGTTAGTCAATTCTCGCCTTCGCTTTTGCACTCATATCATCCACAACTTGCTCGAAACAGTCCGCTTGACAGTTTGATAGCTCACTGCGGTCGACGTGATGCCGATTTAATGTTTGCCTGGAGGTGACAAACCCTAAAAACAGGATCCGACCCCTAAAAGATAGGGTTTTGAGAATGTGCTCCCTCTCCGAGATAGAATTTTGATGTTTTCCGTTCAGATTTTCATTTTCCTTGAATTACTTCAGTAACAAGTTGACATTACACTGACACCAACTCCATATTTGAAAAGCCCAAAAACGACCTTCTGACATCACTTTAACAAGATTAAGACTCAATTAAGCAAAATGCCTTAGTGAAGCAAAAATTTTGGTTTTGGGTACAGCACTTCAGACCATAGAGTAGTGCTAAACCCTTTGCAATGTTATTAGTGCAATTTAACAAGTGAACTGCCTTAACTGTTAGGAGAGAACCATTCCAGTCCTTGATGACTATTCTAGCACCCGACAACTTTGGATTGCCTCTTGAAGAACCATCAAAATTAAGCTTAAAGAAATCTTTTGAAGGAGGTTGCCACTTGGCTTTACTTCTGTCAATGTTTAATTGCGGGGCAATCATTTGAGATCCTTTTAAAGGCAAAGATAAAGATTCAGAAGCCAATTATCCCAATTCAAAAACACTGAAGGAACATTCTTATGCCTTTGGACATAAGCATTAACTGCCTCAGAGATTGATTGTTCAATCCTGTTTTTTTTTGATACGTAAATCTGTTTTTATTGATTGCTAAAGATATTACATTGATTAGCCCATCATCTAGCAGTGAAACATCAAACCCATCCCCCAAACCACCCTAAACGCCAACCCCATACACATAGAGAGACATCCGTGCAAACCCCCAAACCACTAAACATCTTGACCACCTAACTCCAAAGACGCCCATACATCCAACAAACACAACCATCATACCCGAACCCAAATACTACCTAGCCATTAGAGAGCCAACTCCGAAGCAATTGCTCCATTTGTGGTTGATCTGAGCAACATATTATGCTTGTTTGGACTAGATTTCCTCCTTTTTACCTCTATCCATTCCTTCTCACAATGAGGTGAGGCCATCATGTTCTGATCCACCTCTGCTAAGGGAACCACCACCCTCAACACCTTCCCAGATGGAGTTTGATTAGACTGATTAGAACCCATGGAATTTAAACCAACAGGAACAGGAGGGCCCAAAGACGACGAGGAATGATCCAAAATTGTTGAAGAAACACTGTCTGAAGCACCTTGCTTCCCATCTATAGGAGCAACAACCACCAAGTTCTCCGAACTCCTATTAAGCGGGGCTAGAGGTTGATCCCCAGAAGAAGAAGAAGTATGGATCCCCTTTGGAGAGGCTTGAGACTCTATTGGAGCTTTGGAAGAAGAGGAAGGAACAACATAGTGCTTCGATTCAACACCGACTCGCCACAAAAACTTTCTCGAGGCTTGGTTCCCAAGGGCACGCTGCTTCCGACAATGGGAAGCAAAATGATCCATTGCAAAGCAACACCTACATTTAAAATCAATCTTTTCATAATCAAGAGGCTGCCTCCAACTTCTATTGCCAACCTTTAGGGACATCTCATTAGGGAGACCCTTTGCCAAATCCATTTCGACACAAATTCTAGCACAAGTGGAGTTTTGATAGCTGATCGTTTCCTCAGCCGCGCAGTGATAACTTCCCAGGACATTGCCAATGGCCCTCAAATAGTCAAGTTCCCAAAATTGAATGTGAAGATAAGGCAGCCGAACCCACAAATATGCTGAGCTGAAAATTTCCATTTGAGGGTCAAACTCCGGAAACCAGGGTTTCATACACAAGAAATCCCCTTGGAAAATCCAAGGGCCACACTCCATTACCAACTCCTTATCTTTTTGGGAATCAAATTCCAGAATGAAAAACCCCTTTGCACAGGGGTAAATGCTAATCTCCCCCCCCCCCATATACTCCTGCCAGTTCTTCGAAACCCAAGCGTGCAAATCACAAAGCTTCGACTAGATCCTTGTAAATCAGCAAATCAGGGCATGGTTAGACAAAAAATCCTCCCGATCAAGAGCCAGATTCTCCAAACACACTTCAGGAATAGAGGAAGACGAGCAAATTGGAAATGGAGAGCTTAGCTTGAGGCCAACACCACACCTAGGGTTAGCAAAGTTAAGAGCGACCTCCCTGTCCTTAGGGTTTGCATATGAAGCCACGCCGCCAATCTGACCACCAAACCTGATGGCATCCCTGAAGGAGCCCATTGAATCCTGGCCTTGACACTTCTCATTGACAGGACGCTCAATATCCGACCTCCGACCGCAGCAACCTCTGCACCAAGCCCGCCGATCACCCTAGCCACCTGTGCCCCACTGTCGAGCCTGTTTTGGGCATCCACCTTGCAGCCAATTCCCGTTCTAAGCGAACACCTTGCTACCACACACCTGTAGACCTGGATCAAGCGACAAAGGATTCCATGAGAGAAAGCAAGGGTTTCCAATGCTCGAGCGAGCAACGGGAGTAGAGGAGAGCGTCGCCATAGTGAGTCTTTAATTGTTCAATTTTGTTTTTAATTTGCATGATTGATTGGGATTGTTGTCTAAAGATTCTTTTATTTCTCTCCCACCACAAGCTCCATACTACTAGAGCAGGAGCAAATTTCCATATACATGCAAAGAAGGATGTTTTAAACAATATTGGCCAGGCAGTAAATAAGTCCCATAAGGTGGGTGGCAATGGAAAGGAAACCTTCAGTTTAACTTTAATAAATTGCCAACATTCTTGTGCCCAAGCACATTCCACAAATAACTGATCTACAGTTTCATTAACTTCTTGACATAGAACACACTTGAATGGTTCAACAAAGCCTAGCTTACTCAATCTATCACTTGTTAATATTCTTTTGCAAAGTGCAAGCCATGTAAAGTTACCAGCCTTGGGTAAAATCATTGGATTCCAATTTCCAGCAAAAGGAGTACGCTCTATGTGATTGAGATTGAGCCATAGTTGCTGTAAGAGATTTATAGCCCTGCTTAACTGTGTAATTCCCATCCTTAGAGGGTGCCCAAATTAGCTTATCTGAACCTCTTGACAAGAACACAATCCTTTCCTGTAAGGATTTATGTACACTTCTCTGATTAGGGGTTAACAGTGGGGATATCAAATCTTTCCAAACAACTTTCCCAGAAATAGGATCAACTCTGTCAACATAATCCTTCAACTTGCTGCCCCATAAAATTGATGACACTTGCTCAACTGGGAGTAAATCTTGAATTGAGGACAAGAGAGGAAAGCCGTTACATGAATCCTTCTAGAAATGCACACTTTCCCCATTATGGACCTCCCAGGTTAGATATGGTACAATTACCTCTCTACAAGTTACCAGAAAGTTCCACATCACTGAACCATTAGGTGGATTTGAGATGGTTAAAATTCTAGTTGGGTTATCATTATCCAAATACTTGTCTTGCATTAGAGAACACCACCTCAAATTTGGCTTTTGATACATGCGCCATACTAGTTTGGCTCGCAATGCTAAATTTCTTGTAGACAAGTTATGCATGCCTGCACCTCCACTGTTTTTATTTGTGTACATATTTTCCATGGAGATCGAAGGGATCTTTATTTTTTCATCCATATTTCCTCTCCACAAGAAATTCTTAATAACCTTTTCAATTTGCTGCACTATACCTTTTGGAGCCTTCAACACAACCATAATGTAGTTGGGAATTGCTACTAACACTAACTTTATCAGGAGGATACGGCCAAAGAAAGATAACCACCTTGCCTTCCAAGATAAGATTCTGGACTTTATTCTAGCTATAACCTTCTGCCAATACTGGAGTTTATCTGCCTTTGTAAAGAAAGGGATACCTAGGTATGCACTTGGAAGCTCTGCTGCTTGAAAACCCAACATATTTACTAGTCTCTTTGAAAGCGATGGATGTGTATGAAAGATATAGACTTTCGACTTAGAGGCATTTAGTTTTTGCCCCAAGGTAGAAGAGTATTTATCAAGCACTTGTTTAACTTGTTTCACCTCCAATAAAGAAGATTTACCAAATAGTAAGGTATCATCTGCAAATAGAGAGTGTGTTGCTTGAATTCTTGTATTTGGAACGAAGACCCCCTGCCAGAGCCGCTGATCATGGGCTTTTTTAATCATTCTACTCAATGCTTCTGCCATGATGATAAAAAGGATTGGGGAAAGTGGATCTTCCTGCCTCACCCCCTGAGTAGAAGTAAAAAATCCAGTTGGAGCCCCATTGATTAATACTGAAAAGTTAGCCCCTGACAAGCACGAGCGAATCCACTTGTACCATTTCAAAGCAAAGCTAAACCTTTGAAGAACCTGAATTAGAAACTCTCAATCAACCCTATCATATGACTTCATCATATCAAGCTTGATAATGAAAGAGGGCAAAGCACTGTCTTTAATGGAATGCAACACTTCATGAGCTATGAGGGCCCCTTTAGGTGTCTCCCTACTAGGAACAAAGCCCCCCTGTTCATGAGATATTATTTTTGATATGAGAGGCTGTAGCCTGAGATAAATAGCCTTGGTGAATATTTTATATATGGTATTGCACAAAGAGATTGGTTTGAATTTTGCAAAAGATTTTGGCTCATTGACTTTAGGAATAATGACAATGTGAGTTGTGTTAAACTATTTCAGCATAGACCCTGTCTTTCTAGATTCTTCTAGTGCTAACAAGACATCAAAACCAATGAAATCCCAACACTTCTGAAAGAATAAGCTAGTAAAGCCATCTGGGCCTGGGGCTTTATCAGGTGGTAAAGAGAACACAACCTTCTTAATCTCCTCAAGAGTAAAAGGTTTCAACAACTGATCATTCTCCTCTTGATGAAGTAGCTTAGGAATGTTCTCAAGCAGTTCCTTAGCATCCTTAAGAGTAGAATCTGACTTATTTGCAAGAGTTGACAACAATTTCGAAAAATATCTTACCCCTTCCTCCTGAATCTCTTCTTCCTTTGTCAAAACTTCTCTTGTTAGCGAAGATTGAATGGAAAACAAATAGTTCAAAGACTTCTTTACTTGTGTTGAGGCATGAAAGAACTTTGTGTTTTTGTCCCCTTCTCTTAACCATAATTCTCTAGATTTTTCCCTCCAGTAGATTTCCTCTCTTGCTAATAGCTTTGCCCATTCTATCTACAAACCCTTTTGATATTCATAGTGTTGATGTTATAGCAGCTTCGGGCTCATCCTTCTAGGCACGTGTCAAGACATAAAATTGCATATAGCCTATCGGCTATTTATTTTATTGAGATAATTAAGTGAAGAGGCGCTTCACTTGGCAACAAATATAAAGTCCTCTTGGGCCGACCTTCCTTGTAATTCACATTTATTATTTGTAATTATATTCTTTGTATTATGGCTGACCTTGTACATGAAGAGGTGCGACCTCTCTCACATTTGTATATATATACAAGGTCATTTCCATTCCATTTCACATCAAGCAAGTTCGAATCATTTCCTTCATTCAAGTGTGAATTCCTTCAAGAGCAAATTGCAAATTTCTCTAAGTGCAGATTTGAAGATCAAGGAAGAGCAGATTATTGTTTTTCATTGCATCTAGAGTTGGTGCTGATTATAGGCTTTGAGTGTGGCCCCATTGTAAAGAGATTTGTTGCCATCTTTTATATATATAAGAGAGATCTTTGTTGTTGGGTTTTTCTCCCTCAAGTGGAGGGTTTTCCCAGGGTATATGCTGTGTTATTGTGTCTAATTTTTGAAGTAAATTCTGTGTTTTATATCTGATCATAAAAACTAACACATAGGAGGTATCATCTAGCCCATTTTTTAATTTTAATTTTTTTTAACTCATGAGGAAGGCGCCAAAACTTGAGGAAGTCGGCCAGCATAAGCATAATTTTAATTTAATTTAATTTTTGCCTTGTGAGAACAAAATTTGCCTTTGGAACAATTAGTGACCCTTGGCCTTCATTCAATGTCCTTCATTCGATGTTTTTAACGACAATATAAATGGTAGCAATTAGTTTTCCTTTTGCCTTTGTCAACAATGACAATCTCATCCATACGCCTTTGACATCAATGACAATAATTTCAATAATCTCCCCCTTTGTCATTGATGGCAACCTTGCATAAAATATTTCGTGAATATAGTAAAAACATAATATTCCCCCTATCTCTATTGCTCCCCCTTTCTCTACTCCTTTCACATCAATGTAAAGGGTTTCTTTGGAGTTGTAAGATAGTGTAGTGATGAGCTCCCATTGAATAATATATCTTATCAATGACTAGATAAAAAGGATATCACCCCCAACTTTTGGCGAAAATACTCAAAAGTCTCTTTTGGAAGAGGCTTTGTAAAGATGTCTGCAATCTTTTCTTGTGTAGCAATATACTCTAACTTCATCCACTGGTCTGCCATCTGCTCCCTTAAGAAATGATATTTGAATGGAATGTGTTTGGTTCGAGAGTGCAATCACAGGATTCTTTGATATATTGATTGCACTTGTGTTATCACAAAATATGGATTTTGGATGATTTTTTTCTACCGTGAAGTCCCTCAATGTTTGCTTCATCCAAAGAACCTGAGTACAACAAGAGGTTGCTGCTATATAATCCACCTTTGTTGTGGATAAGGAGACCGAAGCTTGTTCCTTACTCAACCATGATACAAGACTTTTTCCTAGAAATAATGCACCTACACTTGGTTCTTTTTGTCATCAACACTACTAGCCCAATCCGTATTAGTGTATGTTGCTAAGGTGAAATCTTCACCTCTTTGATACAACAACCCAAAATCCACCTTTTAGATGTTTAAAAATCCTTTTAACTGTTTGCACATGGGTTTCTTTTGGTGCTACCTAAAATCTTGCCACCATACCTACTACTTGCATAATGTTAGGTCTTGAAGCTGTCACATATAACAAAGTTCAATCATTGACTTGTAGAGAGTTTGATTAGCCTTAGGGGACTCATCATCCTTAGTCAATTTGCATCCTGTGACCATGGGTGTACTCACATGTTTGCAAACCTCCATCTCAAATTTGTCCAACATCTCCTTAGTATATTTGGTTTGTGAAATAAATATTTCTTTATTTGATTGAGAGATTTGCAACCCAAGGAAGAAGGACAACTCACCAAGCATATATATTTCAAACTCCTTTTGCATGTTCATGGCAAACTCTTGGCTCATTTTTATCATTGCTACCTCCAAAGATAATATCATCCACATAAGCTATAACAATCAACTGATGACCACCTTAATTTTTAATGTATAAATTGCTGTCATCAATACGTCTTTTGAAGCTTTGTTGTTGTAGATACTTATCCAATCTTGAGTACCAAGCCCTGGGGGCTTATTTCAATCCATAAAGTGCTTTCTTTAACTTGTATACATAGTCCTCATTTTCTGATAGGATGAATCCTTTAGGTTGTTCAATATACACCTCTTCTTCTAAGTTTCCATTCAAAAATACTGATTTGACATCCATTTGTTCGAATTTGAAATCCTTAAAACTAGCAAATGCTAAAAACATCCTTATAGCCTCAAGATGAGCAACATTGGCAAATGTTTCTTTGAAATCAATACCTTCAACTTGAGCATAACCCTTGCATACTAACCTTGTTTTGTTCCTCACAACTTGGCCATCCTCATTTAGTTTGTTTCTAAATACCCACTTAGTGCCAATTGCGTTCTTATCCTTAGGTCTTGGGACAAGTTCCCAAGTCTCATTCTTTTCAATTTGATTTAACTCCTCTTCCATAGCATTTACCCAATACTTATCTTCTTGAGCTTTTGTAAAATTTTTGGGTTCTACTTTAAAAAGCAAGGACAAGTTTGCATGTTTTGATGTACTAGCTAGTCTCCTTGTCTGAATTTCTGCATCTTTATCATCGAGAATGAAGTCTTTTGGATGATTCCTTTGAACAAATCTAGGTGGTCTTCTTTATCACCAAGAATTAAATCTTTTGGATGATTCCTTTGAACAAATCTAGAAGGTGTCTTAGATGGTATGCTTGATGGTGTCTTTGTGTCTCTTTGCTCAACTATCTCATTTTCAATTTCTTCATCTATTTCCTCTTCTTTGCAACTATCTTCCTTTTGACAATCAACTTCTTGTGCCTTCTCTTAGGTGCCCTTCCTCATCCATTCGAACATTGGCACTTTCAATAATTTTGTGCAATATCTTATTATAACACCTGGAAATTTTGCTCCTTAAGAGTAACCAAGGAAAATACCTTCATCACACCTAGAGTTAAATTTTCCCAAATCTTCCTCATCTCTTCTAATATGACATTTGCCCCCGAATGCCTTGAAATACTTCATTGTTGTAGGCCTACCCTTCCATAGTTCATATGGTGTTGTAGAATTGTTTACTCTGATTTGTCCTCAGTTTAGTATGTAGATTGCCATATGAACCACTTCTCTCCAAAAAGTGTTTGATAGCTTGGACTCATTTAACATGGTCCTTGCCATTTCTTGGACATTTCTACTTTTCTTTTCTACAACTGCATTTTGTTGTGGAGTCCTCGTAGTAGAAAGATGTCACCTTATACCATGTTCATAGAATTTTTCAAATTCATTTGAAGTGAGCTCTCCTCCTCTATCCGATTTTAGGCATTTGATTTTTGGATCAGTTTCATTCTCAACTAAGGCTTTGAATGCCTTAAACTTCTCAAAAGCTTCAACTTTTTTTTCTTTTTCAAAAACGTAATCCAAGTCATTTTGGAATAATCATCAATTAACAACATAAAGTAACTCTCACCTTGCATGCTTTTTGTTCTGGTTGGCCCACATAGGTTAGTATGGATAAGTTCCAAGGGTTTAGATGTTGAATTCTCTTTTGTCTTGAAGCTCACCCTTGTTTGCTTCCTATATTGGTGTTGCTTGCAAATGGTATTTGAAGGCTTTGAAATCTTTGGTATGTCTCTCATCGTCTGCTTATTGCTGATTTTTACAAGGATGGCAAAGTTTATGTGCCCCATTCTTCTGTGCCATAACCAATTCTCATCTTTTTGCCCCATATAATATTTTTCACCTTTGATTTCATTGAGGATATAGAGATTATTGGCTGTTACTTGTGTTTGCAATCAATTTCCTTTCTTGATTTCACATCCTTCCACATGAAATGTGGGAGTGTGTCCTTGCTCACACATTTGACTCGTACTTAGGAGATTATTCTTTAGCCCTTCAACATATAGAACATTCTCGGTTTTTGTTCTTCCTTTATCCAAACTAAGAGTACCTTTTCCTGTTATCTTTGTCATAGCATTGTCCCCAAATTTCACGGTCCCTCCATTTACTTCCTTCAAGGTAAGGAATTTACTCTTGTCACCAGTCATGTGGCTTGAGCAACCACTATCAATATACCATTGCTCTCTCTCACTTTGAGCATGTAGGGCTGTTTGTACAAGCATGGATCTCTCCTTCTCTTTCTCTTTCTTTTCTTTCCATATTTTGGTATTTTCCTCCTTTTGCTTCACTATATTATCCTTCTTGCTTTGTTTGGTAGGATCTACAAAACCAATTCTACGAAAGCGTGCTGTGTGCAAAAAATTATTGCACTTATAGCATATAACATTGTAGTCTACTAGAGGGGCAAAAAAGTTATAGTTCCCATTTGTGAACCCATAAGGACTTCTATTCTTATTCCAACCAATGTTTCTTGCATGAGTTCTACAATCAATTGCGTTATGATCAAATTGATTACACAAGAAACAACAACCAAAGAAAGAGTGTTGGAACTTGGTCATGTGCACTTGCCTCAGAGGAAAGGCCTTTCTAAATTTGTCCTTGTTGATTTTTAGAGGAGTACTTGATTTTTGTGGAGCTTGACTCTCTTTCTTCTTATTGCTTCCACTTTTGATGGGACTTTTGAGAGCATCAACATAACTCATTGGTTTTTCCTCATTTGTCTTCTTTGATGGATCTTTGGAAACTTGATCTTCCTTTGCTTCATTATAATATCATTAAGGCTCATGTTCAACTTACTGGTTGTCTTTTCAAGTTCCTTTCTCAAGGGAACAATTTCAGATTCTAATCTTTCACAATTTTCTTCCTTTTTCTTCAATTGGATTCTTACCTCCTCTTCAATCCTTTTTGCTTCTTCAATTTGAATTTTTAGATTGATGATCATATTTTCAAACTCTTCAAGATTTTGTGATAACTTTGCCTTAGATTCATCGTCCCCTTGAAGCTGCAATTTTTGTTTCAAATTCTTCTTCTTAAGTTTCTTGATTTCATCTAGGGCACAAATAAGTTCCTCTTCCTAATCTACTTCCCCATCCATTTCATCATTCTCTTCCCCTTTTGTCTCTTTCTCTATCTTTTCATTATTTTCAAAGATATCATCTTTTGTTTATATCACCATGAATAAAATCTCTTCTCTATTGTTGGCGGATAAACTCTCTTCGGATGAGCTACTTTCCTCCTTGGAATATAAACTTTTCTTGTTTTTGTAAAAACTCTCATTTTTCTCAAATTTGCCATGTTTGTGGCCCTTTTTATAATGCTGACTATCTTTCTTGATGTTATGCTCTTCCTCATCATCACTACTTTTACTTTCCTATGGACATTTTAAGTTTATCCCGCATTTCTTTCGTTGATGCACAATGCATCACTTGTGTTTGTTTGTGAAGCTTGATCATGCTCTTGTGTTAATATTTTGGCGACTTTGGTAGTCACGTTTTTCCTCCAAATTAATTAATGGGGGAGTGCAGGGGGGTGGAGCCCCTCTTGTGGGATTCAAGGGGATCATCCCCCCTGTGGGGGCCTGAGGGTGGAGCCCACGGTGGGGGTTTGGGGGCAACACCCTCAAAATTCTTGTTGAAAATCGGTTTTGTAACTGCCAAAGTTGTGATAGTTTTCTTGTTGCAGATTGAAAGGCCAAGAGTCACGTGTGGGAAGTAGTTACATGTAGTAGCACATGTGGTTGAAGTTTAGCATAGAGCGTGGTTTTATGTTTTGAGGAACACACAATAATAGGTGAAGGGTTGTGCAGATTGCAATTTGTAGGTTGAACACGAGTGTGCATGCAATAGAGGGTATTGTTGCTAGTTAATGTAAAATTGAATAACTGTTTGTGGATGTAGGCCACATTGTGTGAACCATGTTAAATTATTCTTGTGTCTCTGTGAATTCTTTTCTATTAAACTCTTTGTTTTAATTTTAATTGCTCCATCTTGTTGGGAAATCCCATTGACTTTGACAAATTCCTATTTCGATAGCCCACACAAAATTGCATTCATGGCTTTTGCATTGTTTTCACTTGCCTTCTTTCTTGCGAAATCTGTTGGTGGAGATGATTGAGCATTGTAACCATCCACTAGCGATTGCCAAATATCAAATCCAAGAGCCATTAAATGGGTGCACACCCTTACACTCCAGAAAGCATAATTTGTTCCATCAAACAATGGAGCCTTGTTGGAGGAGAATCCTTCTTAGCAGGTCATGTGTGCTCTTAAGATCTTCCTTCTAGTGATTAAGCTATACTTTGAAGGAACCAACTTTGATACCAATTGATGAGCACAAACTTATACTAAGAGGGGGAGGTGAATCAATATAGGACAATCTTTTACTTTTTCAAATTAACAACCACAGTAACTTTAAATACACAATATCAACAAATGAGAACACAAGAGGAACACAAGATTTACTTGGAAACCCTTTCGGGAGAAAACCATGGCAAAATAATGCTTATACAAAATTATTTTACAAACTTTGTAGGCACCAACCTACTGGAGACACCAATCCCCAACACTTGAGCACCAACTCAATAAGAGACATCAATCTCTTTCAATATGAGGCACCTGATGCACCAACCTCTTGATAGACAAAGTATTGTTCTTCTTGATAGCCCTCTTGCAAAAATCTTCCTTTGAATAATCTTCATTTATTTTCTCTTCACACAGATATGCTGCTGTATATATGATATATCAATTTGTCTTCCACACGCACTCTTCTCCTCAATCCACAAACTCCTCATATATCTTCTCCAAGGTAGGCGACCATTTGAAAGGATACAATCCTTGACAAAGTAGGCAACATTCATTTGTTTGCACCTTTTCATAGTGCCTTTTAATACCAAACTTGGTTGCTCCACAAGGGGTCGGCCCCTTCAGAAAATAATAATTTATTTAATTTTATTTTCACAAAAAATAGGCGCCACTATGAGGGGGGTCGGCCCAATTTAAAAGTAATTTAATTTATTTATTTTTAACTCATAAGGAGGGCGCCAAAACTAGAGGAAGTCGGCCAGCATAAACATGATTTTAATTTAATTTAATTTTTGTCTTGTGAGAACAAAATCTGCCTTTTGAACGATTGGTGGCCTTTGGCCTATATTCGATTTCTTTTAACAACATTATAAATGGTAGCAATTAGTTTTCCTTTCACCTCTGTCAACAATGACAATCTCGTCCATACGCGTTTGACATCAATGACAACAATTCTAACAACTTCTGCCATTTTCGTCCTTAATCT
Organism: Sequoia sempervirens; assembly: GCA_007258455.2. Lineage (NCBI taxonomy): Eukaryota > Viridiplantae > Streptophyta > Pinopsida > Cupressales > Cupressaceae > Sequoia > Sequoia sempervirens. The sequence goes on along the minus strand of VDFB02275239.1, from coordinate 340,743 downwards.
TCATTACTAATGTTTCCCTATAAAATCTAATCCACATTTCATGTCATTTACACATTGTACTATCTTGGTTTTCTATATGGGCATTCTTGAATTTCTAAATACTTGTTTCTGATTTTTGGAACAAGATAGAATCAACTATCAAGTATATCATCAAAAGAGGCAAATTGTTGAGATAGACAAATCATATTCAAATTTAGAGAAACATGCATACCCGTTGACAATGATTATACAACAGGGTAATATGAGAACATATGGATTTGGAAATGGGAATCTAGCCATATCCAAACCCTATTTGAGGTCAGATTTACATACGTAGAGTTGTATATGGCAATCTAGTGTCATTATTCCAGTCTATAGTCTTTTGGATAGCCATGGCTTCAATTGTACATTGTTAAACCAATCATCCTATAGTAACACAATAAATTGGAAGGAATCCTCGTAGAAGATGGAGGCCAACATATGTTTATAGTTTATTGTAATTAAAGATCTATGAAAAAGCATAGAGCCTAGCACATAATACCATTCAATGAATTGACTGCAAGGGTCTTTTGATTTTTATTTAATAGATTGTTAAACCACGTTACTTGGTAGATCCAATCTAGGGTTAGATTTACCTATCTGTAATTAACTTATATCCTACTTAGTTAGTAGCAGCAACAATTGTAATCAAGTGCTTATCATTTCAATGTTTGTTAGTTAGGATTGGTGTTCCATGTGATCTTGGGACAAGGGGATGGGGGGGCCCAAGGGTCTAGATTTGAGGATGACAGTGCAAATATATATTGTGCTTAAAAACATAGTTTCAAAAAATATCAATGTTCCACGGAGTTTCGGGGACGGGGACGGGGGGACGGCGGGGGACGTGTTTCCGAGATGGGAGACGGGGGGCCTAAATTGGGGGACGTGGGGGACGGCGGCGGGGGGGTGGCGCTAAAATACATATAGTACTTGAAAATTAAAACTTAAAAGATTAATAATTTAATTGTCTAAACTCTAAACACAATAACACATTGCAATAATATATCATTTCATTGACATTGGAAATGCAACAAGAACTATATCAATATGTTTCATAATTTGAGTTTCATAATCATGATTCATGAATCATAATTTGATAATTACAATCAAGTATCACTGTATTATCAATGTTCAAACTTCAAACTTCCAAAACAGAGTACAAGTAACAAAATACTGAAAATAGTAAATACTAATAGACTAATAGTAAATCAAAATGGCTCCAGGCTAATGGCCTGATGCTGCTAATGATCTAATCATCTCCAAGCTCCATGCCAATCTCCTCATCACTAGAACTGCTAGACTCCGCATGCTGAAGCTCATCTAAACCAATACCAACCAGCCCTGTCTCTGTAGGATCATCATCTATCTGTGATGGCTCTTCTGGCTCTACATCCCATCTGGCTGCTGGACTCTCCTTGTATGTAGTTGTGTTGCGGTCAACTAGACGTAAGGCACTATGTACAGCCACAAGCTTCTCTGCCCTCCTAGAAGTAAGCCTGTTCCTCTTAACAGAGTGGATGAAGCTATAAGTGGACCAGTTCCTCTCAGCAGCAGAAGAACTAGAAACCTGGGACAGCAAACGAATGGCTAGAGTAGTAATCAAAGATCTAGGCCCATGCATAGTCCACCACAACTTGGGGTCCTCCTCTGACATAGTCTCCAAATCTACCTTGGCCGCCTCTGAATATCCCCAAAGAGTGGCAAATTTTGTCCACTCGGTACGAAGCAAGCTGGCCTCTGTAGGATCATACATTCTGTCAATGGCCTTCATGAACCCTTCCTTCACCTCAGCATCCTCTATAGGTGTTATTCTGCCGGGACGTGGCACATACCACTTCGGGTTCAATGCATAGGCAGCCATGTGTAAGGGAGTGTTGAGCTTCTCCCATCTATGCTGAATGATTGGATAAATGTGCTCGGTGTAGAATTGCATTGTGGGGTCCTTCTCTCGCACTTTAGCCTTCATTTGATCAAGCATGGAATCAATGCACTCGTATACCTCTCCAAGGGAAGGTGCATTAGAGTCCCCAAATCTAATAACCTTGAAGACTGGATCAATGATGGAGACAATATATGTGGCATCAGCCCAAAAGACATCATTCTTCACCACCTCCTTAACCCTCAACCCCTGCTGTGTCTTCGACTCAGGCCATCGGTTCCACTCTGCTGTCATTACCATTACTTGCAATGGCTCTTGCAACTCAAGCATCCTCTCCAAGAGAATAAAGTATGATGCATACCGAGTCTCTATAGGTTTCAGGAATTCCTTCTTGGAGAAGGTTCTGAAAAGTGCATGTGAAGTATGGTGGTTGCAGATAAACATCTGCACATCTCTAGCATCACTCACAATTGATTTGATCCAGCTGATTTTACCCATGTCCTTAAGTGCATTATTCATAGCATGCACACAGCAAGGAGTCCACCAAATGTGTCTATAGGCTGCCTCAACCAACTTCCCTGCAGCTCTACACACATGGGCCGCATCTGTCACTACCTGCACCACATTCTGTGGCCCAACCTCCTCTATGGCATCCTTGAGAATCTGGAATTGATAATGAGCATCCTTGCTATGCCCTGAACAATCAATAGCCCTAAGGAAATAAGGGCCCGCTGTAGATGTGACCATGATGTTGATGAGTGGACGATGCCTAATGTCCGACCACCCATCCATGACTATGCTGCATCCACTTGAGACCCAGGTTCTCTTCATCTTCTCCATCAAAATATTAATCTTGGAATAGTTATGATCCAAGATTGTTGTCCTCAACTTAGTTTCCCCTGGTGGCACATATGATGGTCCCGCCCTTATTACCTTTGACATAGCTTCCTTGTAATAAGGAGAGCGAGCCACATGGAATGGAATGCCATTGGCAAAGAAGAATTTGCCAATAGCATCATCTGCCTCATCCTTTGCTTGTGCATTGAATAAATCTGCCAATGGATGTGAACTTGAAGATGCCACTTTACGTTTCCCCTTAGGCTCTCCTACACATGAACTGAATGGATTTGGTGGCCTTTGACTCTGCAAAGTAGAAGTAGAAACTGCTGCAATCTGATCAGCCTTACTCCTATGTGCCAATGTAGCTGTCATAGGTGTTGCTTCCTCATCCGAACCCCATAATTTTAAAATTTCAGCTCTATACTTTGCATTGTTTTCCACCTTCTTACAAACATCTACACCTTTGCCTCGAATAAGAAGAAAGTGAGAATTAGTTCTAGTAATGCTCCCAAACCAGTCAAGATGACAAAGATGGCACACCCACTTTCTAGTGCCCCCACGTGACCCAGGCTGTTTCGGCATCTTAGTTGCAAATTGTTTTAATGGTGATTTTGGATCAAAGGGGCCCTTGGCATATTTTTGGAGGATTTTTGAAGGGCATTTATCTTTGACTCTTCTACTCTCAATAGAACCTGCTTCAGCTTGAGTCTGAGTATTTGAGTCATGTTCACCCTCTTCTACTTCTATTTGAAATTCTGAATCATCAGATTCATTTTCACTTCCACTTCCACTTCCAATTTCTGCTTCAACCTCCTCACCCTCAACCTCATCGCCACTTCTATTGATTGAACTCATTATGATAATCAGATAATGTCAAATGAGGCTGCAAAAAAGATTTAAAAACAAAATCAGACCTCTATAATTTATTGCAAAAGATGAAATCATGAAAATAAAAAAACAATATGATGTTATCACTTATCATTTATCAATGTTATCATGTTTCCAACTTTCCATTTCAAAGTTTTTAACTTTTAAATTTTAAATTGACAATGTGCCTCAAAGAGATGTCATCTAATGGAATGCAATGATTGGAGGAATTTTGTTTGTGAGTGTGAAGTTTTATACTTCATTTGATGAATTATTATTTTACAGTGGCAGCCGCAGGGTTTACTTTTTCGAATTGAGACTATAGAGGAATTTTGTCAAATGTTGTAATTACTAATTGCAAACTTGCAACTGCCTTGTAGACATGTATGCAAAATCAAAAATGCCAAAATGTGGAAGCATAGACGAGACATGTGAACTTTTTTAGTTTTTATTTTTTGACAGTGTGCCTCAACTTCAAGGCTCAAAGAGATGTCATCTCAATTCAAAATTTCAAATGGAATGCAATGATTGCAGGATATGCAGTTGCCGTTGCGAACATGTGAACTTTTTTACTTTTTGACAGTGTGCCTCAAGGCCCTCAACTTCAAGGCTCAAAGAGATGTCATCTCAATTCAAAATTTCAAATGGAATGCAATGATTGCAGGATATGCAGTTGCTGTTGCAGTGTGCAACAGCAACTGCATATCCTGCAATCATTGCATTCCATTTGAATTGAGATGACATATTGACATCTCTTTCAGCCTTGAAGTTGAGGCACACTGTCAGAAAGTAAAAAAGTTAAACATGTCTCGGCTATGCTTCCACATTTTGGCATTTTCATTTTGCAAATTTGCATACATGTCTACAGGGCAGTTGCACTTGCAACTACAACATCTAACAAAATTCCTCTATAGTCTCAATTCAAAATTCAAATGGAATGCAATGATTGCAGGATATGCAGTTGTTGTTGCACTGCAACAACAACTGCATATCCTGCAATCATTGCATTCTAATTTCTGATTCCATTTATTTGCTCATACTCATAGAGATGTCCTCTCATGGAATGCAAATTATGCAATGGTTGCAATTATTATTAATTTATTTGCTAACTCACAGAGATGTCCGCTCATGGAATGCAATGGTCGCGCAGCTTGCAGTTGCAATTATTATTAATTTATTTGCTAACTCACAGAGATGTCCGCTCATGGAATGCAATGGTCACGCGGCTTCTGCAAACCCCGCGACCATTGCATTCCATGAGTGGACATCTCTGTGACGCGTCACAGAGATGTCCGCTCATGGAATGCAATGGTCGCGGGGGTTGCAGAAGCCGCGCGCGGCTTTTGCAAACCCCGCAACCATTGCATTCCATGAGCGGACATCTCTGTGGCGCTCAAAAAACCAGGTTTCAACGTTTTGCATACAATGAAAATGAAATCGCGAGCCAAAACGAAGGGTTCGAAAAATGAAATACCTCAAATGCAGTCGAATGCACCAGACTCCAGTCAAAAAACCCTGCGGCTGCTATGTAAAATGATATAATTTCATCAAATGAAGTATAATAAAACTTAGGTTAAAATGTTTTTAACTTTTTCAATTTTTTAACCGGCGTTTCCATCGCGTTTCCATGGCGTTTCTGTGCGCAAAAGTCAGGGAAACGTCTCCCTTCAGGAGGAGACGGCGGGGGGACGGCGGCGGTACGCGGAGACGGCGGAGGGACGTTTCCCAGGCGTCTCCCCGTCTCGGAAACGTCCCCGTCTCCGAAACGCGGTGTTTTTCGGGGGGGACGCGTCCCCGTGGAACACTGAAAAATATAGAAGAAATAACATATGAGACTTTGAAATAGTTGAAAATATTTGATATTGCATTGAATGAACAATGAAAATGCCGACATTCATATGCTTGTATTATGTTCAAAATTTCAAAATGATAATTACATTCAAAATACAATTTGTCATTAGCTTAATGCCTTAAATCATCACTCATCCCTAAAGTTTGCATTGAACTTTTGATCACTTGAATTGCTAGAATCCTCAGGCTCAAGATCCTCGTAAGCAATACCAATTAGCCTTGTCTATGCTACATCTTCATCAACTTGTGTTAAATCCTCTGTCTCTACATCCCATCAGATTGTTGGACTCTCATTGTACATAAGCGTGTCACAGTCAATGAGAGGCAAGGTGCTATGTACAACTACAAGCTTCTTCACTCTCCTAGAGGTAAGTTGGTTCCTCTTAAAAGAGTGGATGAAGCTATAAGTAGACCAATTCCTCTCAATAATAGAAGAAATAGAAACGTGGGATAGAAGATGGATGGCTAGTGTGGTAGTCAAAGAATTAGGCCCATGCATAGTCCACCATAGAATTGGATCTATCTGTGCCATTGTCTCCCTATCTATCTTGGGCTCTTCTAAGTATCCCCTAAGAGTGGCAGATTTTGTCCGCTTAGTATGAAGGATGTTGGCTTGTGTAGAATAATACATCTTTTGAATGGTCTTCATGAACCCTGCCTTCACCTCAACATTTGTATAGGAGTAATTTTGCTTGATCTTTGCACTTGACACTTCCGATTCAATGCATATGTAGCCACGTGTAAGGGAGTGTTGAGTTTCTCCCATTGGTGATGAATGATTGGCCGAATGTGCTCATTGTAGAACACGAATGTGGGGTTTTTCTCCTCTACAATAGCCTTCATATGGCCAAGCATATTGCCAATGCACTCAATAGCTGCATTTTTGTGTCCATATCTAATAATTTAGAAATTGGAGTAATGGTGGCAACAATATATTTTGCATCAGCCCAAAAAGTATCGCTCTTCTCCACCTCCTTCACCCTCTTCCCTTGCTTTGACTTAGAATTGAGCCACCGATTCCACTCTACTCTCATGAACATTAGTTGCAATGCCTCTTCCAACTCAAGCATCCTCTCCAAGAGAATGAAGTATGATGCATATATAGTCTCCATAGAGTTCAAAGGATTTTTAGAGAAGGTCCTAAAGAGTGCATGTGAAGTATGGTGGTTGCAAATAAACATATGCACATCTCTAGCACCATTAACCACATATTTGATCCATGTAATTTTGCCCATGTCCTTAGTGCATTATTCATGGCATGCACAAAACAGTCTCCATAGAGTTCAAAGGATTTTTAGAGAAGGTCCTAAAGAGTGCATGTGAAGTATGGTGGTTGCAAATAAACATATGCACATCTCTAGCACCATTAACCACATATTTGATCCATGTAATTTTGCCCATGTACCTAGTGCATTATTCATGGCATGCACAAAACATGGAGACTACCAAATATGGTTGTAGGTTGCCTCAATCAATTTTCTTGGAGCTTTGCATGCATATGCAACATTGGTCACTACGTGCACCACATTCTCTCACGCAATCTCCTTAATATCATCTCTAAGTATTTGGAACTAAAATTCAGCATCCTTGTGCCTTGAACATTCAATAGCCCCAAGGAAGTAAGGATCCTCTGCACATGTGACCATGATGTTGGTGAGTGGACGATGCTTGATATTCGTCCACCCATCCATGATTATGCTGCATCCACTAGTGACCCAAATAACTTTCATTTTCCCTATTAGAATATTAATCTTGGAATAAGAATTATTCCAAGATTGTTGTTCTTAGTTTTCACTCCCCTGGCAGTACATACGATGGTCTTGCTTTGATTATTTTTGCTAGAGCCTCCTTATAATAAGGAGAGCAAGCCACATGGAATGGAATGCCATTAGCAAAGAATAATTTGCCAATGGCATCATCTACGTTATCTTTGTTATGCATATTGAAGAACTTTGCCATCATATTTGCATCATCACTAGTGGTCATTCTATGTTTCCCCTTAAGCTTTGATGTGGCTACCCTTGAACTAGATGGAATAGTATAAGTAGAATGAGTTGAAACTCGTAAATTTGGGGTATTCCTAGTACTTCTAGGAGTAGGAGTAGGAGCCCTTAATGGCAAAGGGGTTGGTACAAGACTTTGGTCACCATCGTAAGTCCACAATTTATTTATTTCAATTCTTTTTTCAATTGACAATCTCCCACAAATTCCTAAACCTTGCCAGTGACATAAAGGTGGTGAATTAACTCTTGTGATGCTTCCTTAAAATTCAAGTTGACAAAAATGACACTTCCATAGCCCCTTGTTGATTTTGCTTGCAATTTAGTGGCAAATTGTTTTAAAGGCGACTTCTTATCAAAGGGACCCTTGGGGAAAATTTCTCTAATAATTTGGAAGGGCAACTAAAATTTGCATTGCCAATAGAACTAGTTGTCTCTACCTCCCCCCACATTTGTACTCTTGAAGAGTTTCTGACTGAACCCTCACAGGCTCAATTTGTTCCTCTTCATCACTCATGCCGTGAGAACTAATACTCATAGTGACACTACAAGAAACAAAATTTATGGCTACTACACATTTCAAAATGTTATTAAATTAATAAATAATAAAATATGCATAGGCTCAAGACACAAGTATTTTCTTTTTTGTTTTTTGTTTTTACTTAAGTCGCATGAAGTGTAGAAGTAGAGGATACACAAAAATATAAATCCTTGTTCTTCAATCTTCATCAAACAAGGATTTCATTTTTGTTTTTCTTACTTTAGGTTGCAAGAAGTACAAAAGCATAGGATACACAAAAGGCAAAATCCTCAAAATCCTAATCTGACTTGTAAATTAATTTTAATTTTTAAATTTCTAATCAAATATTTATTCAAATTTGTATAAGAAATATTCATAAATAAATTAACAAATAAGTTTGATCACCTAAATAATACAATATTGCTGTTATAAAATAAAATAAAAAAAATTTGATCATTAATACATTTGCTCATTTGTAAAATAAAAACAAAAATAATAAATTGAAATTGAAATTTGTAACAATGTAATTACTAAATTGTAAACCCTTACATTAGTAACTAAATTTGTCAACTAAAATTAGTAATTAGTTACTAAAAATTGAACAATGAAAAAAACTAGTCATGAAGGAAGCCTACCTTGGGCTTGAAAAATGCTTTGAATCCTTTGATTCAATGGTGGATTGATGTCACTCTTTACCCTTGGTCTTCTTCTTGCTCTTCCTCTCACTTTTCCTCAATGCTAATGCCCATACTTGCGCTCTTGCAGCTTGTTTTTGCAACTTTCAACTTTTTGGTTGAAACTTGGGAGTGATTTGGAATGAGGCTTAGATGCCTATTTATAAGCTTTTGTAAGTGTTTAGGGTTTGGGTGGGGCCCATAAGCCACTAGGGTTAGGGTTAGTGGTATTCAATTAAATTTTTTTTTTGATTTAAAAAAATGAACTTTCAATTTGTTTTGATGTTGGGGATGCCTAGAAGTCCTCGGGACGGTTGGGGGACTCCTAGGAGTGTCCAAGAGTCCCCAAGGCATCCCAAAATGAGGTGAACATCTTAGAAATGTCCTTGGGTGTGGGCAGTAGTGGTGGGGTGGCTGGGGGCCATCCCTTCTAAGTCCCTACATCCTCTGACATCCCTGTCTTGGGGGTTGGGGAACCAGGGGTGGGGATGTGTCCTCATGGAACATTGGTTAGGACTTAGGATTGACTCTCATATGTTCCATTTTACTTTATAAATAGAATGTTTATGAGAATAAGTAGTTCAAAGAATATATGCCTATAAATTTTTTAAATTGCATGTTAGCTCTATAAATATCCTTTTCATAAATGTTTGATAATTTAAACATCTGTTGGTGAAGTTTGAGGCCTCAATGAAGTCTAAATGTAGGATGGAGGAAGCTCCAATTTCCATTTGTTTTCTTGAGTTGGAGAATACAAGTGTTGTTGGATAAATCAACTCCTTAAATTGCATGCCATGTTCGACTATCTAAATGATCTGGCTAGATCTGAAATGGAAGAATGAATTCGCAGTGAAATAAGACAAAACTATGATTTTAACTCTGCGATATTTGTTCTGAAAATTTTGCTGTATATGATTTTTGACTTTTAAGTAGTCAAAGACTTAACATTGTGTTTTTAATTTTCTTATTTATAAAATTCACTTTTAGTATTAAAGAAAATAATTTGCTTAATTTAAAAAACATTTATTTTATATCAACTAATTTAATAAATTTAAAATATATTTAATATTCATAAACATATAATATATTTGTAATTATTATATAAGTATCAATATATAGATTATGTAAATGTGGACTTGGGGTCCACTCCCTTTATTAAACTTGAAAATATGAAAAATAAAATAGCAGCTTTTCCAATCTAGTGGCTTACATTTTATTGTCGAATTGATCCAACAACAATATAAAAAAGATACCTAAAATATTCAGGCATAAGCATAAGTAGACAAAATTATGCCCTATTTTGTATATATTTTTCTATATGACCTAGTAAACCCTTTGCAGCGTATTCATTCCTAGCTCCTTCCTTCTTGTGTGAGGTCCTACACCATTGTTTGTGAAGATCTTCCCTATAATAGATTAGCCAAAAACATGAAATATAGAAAATAAATGTTGAAATGCAAACATAGTCAATATTATTGTATTGAATTGTTAGAATTTTACTACAAAATATCATAGGCCTCTTCAAGGTGGCAAACTCCTTTGAACAACATTAAATACAATATAATTCGTGTATCCTCATACAATAGCTCATGTCTTATATTTATTCTAGTTCTATTCAAGCTAACTACTATCTCCCAAGCATATGGGATTATTCATAATAGCTCAAGGGATGACTTACAAAACATATGCATCCAAAGCTTTTATTACAATAAGGAAAGAGTTAGGACTAAGGGTTCCTAACATTCCCCCTCCCTCCTTGCCCTGCACACCCTCCCTTGCCCTTGAAAAGCTTTGTCCTTATTGTTGATGGGAAGGAAATTGTCACTAAATTTGGTGAAGGGACTCCCAAGTAGCATCTTTAGGGTGCATGGCATGCCACTGGATCAAGACTTCAACGAGTGAGCAGTTGCAAAGTTGGCGTGTGTTTGTATCTAATGCTGCTTTGAATTGGAGAATAATGGATCATTTAGCATTAAGCTTAGGAAGAATGGTTTTATTAGTGACATGTTGGCCAAAACTTTCTTCAAACAAGAGATGTGGAAGATAGGATGAAGACAAGAGGAAGTTGGGAGCTCTAGCTTGTAAGCTATTGGACCAAGTCATTTTAGAACTTTGTAAGGCCCATAGAACTTATGGGCAAGCTTTTGGTGACTTTTCATCTGTAAGGATTGTTTATAAGGTTGCAATTGGAGGAAAAACATATTGCTAGGTGGAAATTGCATTTGGAATGGTGTTGATTAGCTTACTACTTCATGTGAGATTTTCATGAAGGATTTAAAGAATATTGTCTTATGTTGAGGATAGTGTCTATTGCGTTGACTAGCAAACTATTGGGAATGTAATATAGAAGAGACTATGGTTTTTTCCCATAAATTGCTTCATTCAAGGTCTCATTTTTGTGGTTGTATGATATGAGGTGTTGTACCACCATTCTTTGATCAATAACGACTTGACCCAATGGTGTTGTTGCTCAAATGTAAAACATTGGAGATATGTTTACAAACATTTATTAGGGGGTGGTATCGAAAGCTCATCTTCAACATTGTGTCGATCTTGCTAAATAGTTCTTTTTGAAAATGGCTTATAAATGCTACATGGCGATCAAAGACCATAGAAGAGGGTAGGCCATGGTGACAAAAAAGATTCGTCAAGGAAGGCTTGAACAATGGTTTAGGAGGTGTAGGGGTTGGCTAAGGCACAAAAGTGGGCATATTTGGAGAAGCAATCCACCACCACAAGTGCAACTAATTTTGTGCCAAACTTGGGAAGGCACTTGACAAGATCCACAAAATTATTTGTTCAAATCTGAGTAGGAATGGGAATGGTTGGAGCAAGCTTGGAGTTGCCATTGTTTCACCCTTGTGATGTTGGCAGATATCACATTTAACTACGAACTACTTGGCATCCTCCTTCAACCCATGCAAGAATAAATTCAACAAACTCACGCATATGTTTTCAAAAACCTTGAATGCCTAGTCTAAGGGAGGTGCATGTTGTTCAAGAAGATTTTTTTATGATATAAAGTAGAGTTGGGAAGTGAAATTAGGTGTCCTTTATATTGCAAATATTGCCCATCTCAAGAGTGGGTGGGTAATGAAGTAGGATTTGTAGAAAGTTGGTGGATGAGATGTTGTGTGGGCGAGTTCCGGTGTTATTCTTGTTGGAAATCTTGCATTGCACATAGGGACACGTGTTCCTTAGAGCACCAGCAATCACATTCTCCTTGTCCTTCTTATAACTTTATAAGTGATCTTGTAGTCATACCCATGAGTTCGTTGACCCATTTTTGCTAAGCTATGGAGGATACTCGTTGCTCCAGGAAATATTTGAGACTGGTGATTTGTTTTGATAAAAAATGCTTCCCAACGAAATATGACAACCACTTGTTAACAATATGAAAGATGGCCATCATTTCTTTCTCATAGTTACAACACACCAAATTGTGCCTTGATAGGGCCTTGTTGTTGAAGGTGATGGGGTAACCATTTTGCATAAGAAGAACACCAATGCCATTTCTGCAAGCATCACTTTCAATTGTAAATGGTTTGGAGAGATTAGGTGTTATACACGTCTTGTTTGAGTACCTCAAGGGCATGTTTTGCTGTAGTGGTCCATGAGAAGACATTTTTTTTTGGTTATGCAATCAATGGAGCAACAATTTCCCATTGTCTTTGACAAGTTTTTGATAGCAGTTGGTGAGATCCAAAAATCTACAGAGGCTTCTGTTTCATGTCCCCTTTTCAGATTAAGATAATTAATAATATTATTTAAGCTGGGCCTAGTAATTTCTAATTTTAAGGGCAATTTAATACTATTATTATAATTAAAATAAAAATTTAAAAGTATTTTTAAATACTTGGGAGGGAAATTTAGGACCCAAGGGCCCAATTTGAAAAGGTATATCAAGGAGGTGGCTATCTTCATTTGAGGAGGATGGAAGTTATCCTTTGCATATTTTTAGATTTGAGCAGTTTGTTCAGTCTAGGGTATTCAAGGACAAAAACCCTTGGTTTGTTCAAGGTTTGAGAGGACAAAAACTTTCTTGAGTTCCCTATATTGGATCAAGGACGAAAACACATGTTTCCAATCGTGGGTGATTCCAGCTGGGAATCACAATTGTGCTGATTTGTGGAGGAATTGGAGTTTGCTACAACATTGCCATAGAGCTGCTACAGTGCTTGTTTCTAATTTTTGGAGATTTCATCGAGATTCCAGCAATAGGGTGAGTTAGATTTGCAAGAAAATATTTGGAGAACCATTGCTGATTGATGTTCTTGCTGTTGTTCATTTTGAGCACCATTAATGGTTGATGCTGGATTTGTTAGCCATACCAGATTGCTGTTCCATTGCAGCCTTATTATCCACCACACAACATTGGAGGAGGGGCAGTTGAGAATAAAAGGAGATTGTAGCAGTTGTAAGGAATTAAATATGCTATTCTTTGATGCTAGGTTTTGTTGCTATTTTAATCTATTCAGTCATCAGACAATGGCATCCCTTTACATCATCATCGCTGGTTATTACAGGCTATTATGAGTTCCATTTTTTAATTTGAATTGAAAGAGGTCTGAGTGGGTATTATAGTTGATTTGAAGAATAAGTGTAATGGCTGTAGTTCTGGGCAGATTTCAACAATAAAGCTATAAGGGTTTTAGATTGATATTTCATTGTGATTTGTAATGATAAAATTCAACTTATCTTGGGTAGTAAGTTCAGTTTGAATTTCTCTTGAAAAATAATGCAATCAATGTAATGAATTCTATATGTATTTGGCTGTTCATGAAATCACAATTTGTATTGTTCATAGCCAGCATTATTGTTAGTCTTAGTTGTTGGTTTGTTTGCATATGTTTTGGGTTCAATTACTTAGAGATTACAAAAAAATCATAAAATCCAAAAAATCTGTAATTGGGACATTACATTCTAAGTGTTTTGGGGTGTTGCCAAGTTCTCATGGTACAAATTTGTCAATATCAACTCAAACACCTATTGGGGAGACAATATGTCCAAGGTACCCAATTTCCTTTTGACCAAAGGAGCACTTGGCACATAACTGATTATCAACAAGAAACTATAATATCAGGTCAAGGTGTTGTAAATGTTTTGCCCAAGTTTTGCTATAGATCTTCATCAAAATGTCATTAAAGAAGACCAAGATTAGTTTACCAAGGAAGGGCTGAAAGAGTTTGTTAATCAATCCTTGGAGGGTGGATGGGGCATTAGTGAACCCAAATGGGATGATAAGTGGCCATCATGAGTGCGGAAGGTTGACTGCAGAATATCTTTTTCCAAATATAAAATGCTCAAGAAGATGCATTGCTGATTGCTTCAACATCTTTTGAATGCAGGGTGGCTGAGTGTTCCAGATTTCCCTATTAGGGAGGCGCCACTTCTTACCTCACAAACAGCTACAAATCTGGATGATGCTTCCTCCAATTCCTAGGTGCAGCTCCAATGACATAGCTTGAAAGTTGATGGAATATCTCCTTCTTGGTGCTCAGGTCTGAGAAAAACCCTGGAATGGGTGGTTTAGGGTTTTAGCACTCTTCCAAACTTCTTCCAAACTTCTTCCAAACCTGCATATAATCTACCCAAAGGCTGTGTTTAGGTCTGGGCTGCACAACTACCCTTGAATGGCATACAAACTCCTTGAACAGACCTGCTCTAGGTTAAAAAAAAGTAACTCAGACTTCAAATTGCAGTTTGCCTGATTCTGATTATGAACCAAATAGAAGTTAAGAGACTAAGTAAGACCCTAGACCAGGGTTTTCGTCTTGACCTAGATAGGTAACTAGGGTTTGCGTCCTAGTTGGCCTGCTTGAGCCAAAATTCAAAAATCATACCAAATCTCCATGTCCTCAAATGAGCCTTGAGTGCTCCTATTTTTACCTATTTGAAATCAATCAAAGATAGGTCGACCATGCTTGAAGCTGAATTCCCTTTGATGCCGACTTGAATACCACCTTTATTTTATTTTTTGAAATTTTAGTTTAATATTTATATTTCATATTTTAGTTTATATTTATTATTTTATTAGTTATATTTTATATTTAAATATTAATTAAATAATGTATTGGTCTAGTGTTTTAAAACACCTTTATACAATGAGTAGGCTGGGAGCTGATCTGATTAGGAGGGACATGACAGTCCTCCTGCCCCAAATATTCCTTGTCCTCAAGCAATGACAACTCCGGAAACTCTATCCACTTGATGCCCAAACAACATAACATAGATCTATGCTCATCGATCCTAGGCATTGCAACAAATAAACCATCTTCTTTAGCAGTAACACTTACTAACCTTGGCTTCTTCATTGCCTTTGCTTCCTTAATGACCTCATCATGATGTGTGTAAGCTTCATCATGATGTGTGTAAGCTTCAGCATCATGAATGAATACCTCTTCCAAATCTTTGTTATGAAGATCACTTGGGAATCTACTTTTGCTGATCATGATACCCCCTGTTGTCCCCTCTGAAAAGTGGGTAGCAGACTATATGAAGGCAGATACGTAATTGCAACAGTCGCATCTTGCCCCAAACTTCACCACTGACACTATTAACAATGCTGGGATGTACATACTTAATGCTCCTTTCATGTGGCACCACCTACTCACCTCATTAGACCAAAAAATTCCCTTCGTACCTGCTGGTATAAAACTGCCCAAAGGTGATACCATCAATTGAAATATTTTTCCATGGCTGTCATTTTGCTGTTCCTTACTAAGAAACAAGAAAAGTTTTCTGGAAACCTTCTTGCATCATTTCCAAATACCTCCTTAAGACCTAAAGGTGGAAGACACATCTTTAATTTCTCTTTTATGGCTGTTCCACAGGGATGGAAAAGGCTGAGAATATAGGTAACAGCAGTAATGAGATGGAAGACAACACTCATTATGACCCCTGCATCATATTTCTTATCACCAAAATTCCAAACAACCAAGCTAAGTAGATGACTCCCAGCCACAAGTTCTTGGTTTGCCATTTACTCATTGGGTACCCATCTTGGGTGTGCCATATGCAAAATAGACCAGACATTATCACGGCAAGGTAATTTATCTTGGTCTTCAAAGATTCTTACAATGATGCTTCAAGCCTTGCCACTGTATAGATGGTTTAGATCAGACTGTTGGTGGGCTGGAAGGAGGCTGTAACAGTCACTTTTTGTTTGGAATTCACATTCAATCAGCAGTATATCCGTGGGAATAGTGGCACCTAATATCCCCAAAGGATGAGACCTCGTACAGACAATACTAAGCAAATATATCTTCTTCATACATGCACATCTGAATTTGCTCATGAACGATATTATCAATCCAAAACATGAATTTATCAAAGTGATCAATAGGGATATAACATCCTATCTGCAAAACTGAGTTCCCTTATTCCATTTAGTGAAGGCTAGAAACTGCCCTGTACTAGCTGAGAACGCTTCAGCAATGGTAATGGGATGAACACTACTGCACCATGTGATTTGAAACTCCTCTTTGGCTGCAAGGGAATTGTGGGATGTGATGGGAATTTTAAGGACAACAGATTTAGAATTGGGAACCATATTCATGGTGACCCTTGACTCATGTCTAATGTAGCCAATACTCATCCCAGCTATGTCAAGTTGGTGCTCTTGGACCAACAAGTTCCGCTTAACAATCATTCCCATTGGTGGCCACCATTGAAGTGTAATTTTGAATATAACCAAAATAGGCCAAATACCATTATGGTCAAGCATCTTACCTTTCGAAAAAGTTATGATGAAAAAGTTATGATTATCGCCCAATGGTCTTCCATCATGGCTACTATTGGATCTTCTCCTTCAACGCCTGGAAGTTCTACCTCCTCTCCCTGGGGTTTCAACTTCATAATGAACTCTCCCATGACATAGAAGTTGTTGTATTTTGTGTATCCATCTACTATGTTGGCAAGTTGTTGTAGCCACTTGTTCTTCTTATGTGATGAAAGATCCCAACTGCCTATGTGAGCTTCATGGCTATATCCTTGAGCCCCAGTGAGATCCATAATGCTGTTGTGGGATGATTCTTCCCAAACACAATGTAAATCAGCTGAAAATAAATTATAACACCCATGAATCGCTCGGGGTCTCCTCCAATTCAGCACTAGAATGGTTGGAGCCTTCTCCCTATCATTTGCATGCAAGGAAATTCCTTCAAAATGCATTGATCTGCTGTTGTTCATGACCAAAAACATCAATCCCAGCACTATAAAAATGATGTAATAGCTGCAAGTATGACAAACTTGGGCAAACATTTGCCATGTGATCAATGTAGGAGTGGTAAACAGCCATACACAAACTGAAGGCTTTCCATTAGAAGTTACCAACTGAAAATTGCTCTTTCCCATAGCTAGGAATCCCTGCAAAATCACTTGTGTGAATGTCAAGGAAGTAATGTGGTGGCTGTTAGCAATGATGACAGCAGTGTTGGGACTGGAAATCAGGTTCATCACTGTCTAGGGAATGCTTCTGCTATGATATAAGGATATATCCTTATCATTAGTAATAAAAAGGTGTATAATTGTAGAAGCCTAAGGAACAAGTAAAGTTTCAACACATTTCAATGATTGCATTGAACTAGTAGTAGTTTTTAAATTTTAATAGTGAACATAGAAAATCAAATATAGACATTGGAACAAGAACTGAAAGTTCAAAATTTCATAATCATGATTCATAATTACAATCAACAATGTTCAAACTTCAAACTTCATAAACAAAATAGTAAATACTAGATAGTAATAATAATGACTCATGACTCATGAGTTAATGGCTAATAGCCTGATGCCTCTAATCAGAGTTTACATAATCGCTGATTAATCACCAAATTTCAAGCAAAACGATTATTTTTTGCCTTTATTCGCCAAATGCTATAGTACTTTCGTTTCACACATTTTTTTCCGCGTTTCTTCTACTTTAACCCTCGATTTTACATATTTTTACACACCCGCGATTTTACATTAGTTTTTGGTGCGATTCAAAGCTTCTATTTCCATGTGATTGGTTGCTATGGGCATCGCGATTTGTAGCAATGCGCCGGTTTTTCTCGCATTTTGGAAGTCTTTGGTTCATTAAACCCTCAAATTTGCATATGACACTCGAATTTGCAGACACCCACGAATTTCCAGTGTTTTTTTTTGCATGATTGTGATTGCAATCGGCATCACGAATTGCAGGAACAGCTTGTGACATCAGACGAGTTAGAGGATATAAGTTTAAAATTTATATAAAGTCTATAAATTATAAAATTTCTATATAGTCTATACTATATAAAATTTGTATAGTTTAAATATATTATAAATATATTTATTATTATGTATTCTATTTTAAAATTTATATATTATAAAATTTTAATTATTATAAATATTTTATAGTATTATATTATAAAATATTTTAATATATATACTATAAAATCGTAGATTATATTTATTATTATATATTATATTTTATACATTATAGAACTTTAAAATATTATAAATATTTTATATATTATTAAAATTTTAAATATTTTAAAATATTTTAATATATATAATATATAGTATATACCATAAGTATAGATTATCAATATGAAATATGAATATTTTAATATATATAAAAAAATATAGTTAGTTTATTATATATTTTAAGTTATATATTATATTTTAATACCTTTTAAGTTGCCGAGTATCAATTGAGTATTCGCCGAGTCAAAAATTTTGGGCTTGTCGAGTACTCTCCGAATCCGAGTATGTAAACTATGCCTCTAATCATCCCCAAGCTCCATGTCAATCTCCTCATCACTGGAATTGCTAGACGCCACATGCTGCCCTCTTCCTCTTGCAAGAATGAAAAAGCTCCTTTTGGCTTGCTTCTCCTAAGCTTGCTCCCAACTTTGTAAGTCTCCTTGCAAGTTGCAGCTCAAAGCCTCAAACTCAAACTTTCACTTCACTCTTCCTCTTCAGGTTCAGACTGTAGCAATGAATTTGTGAATAAGATTGAGACAATATGTCTCTCTTATAACTTTTTTGAGAGGCCTTGGGGGTTGGGGTCGACTTAGGGTTAGGGTTAACCCTTTGAAGTGATTGTTTTCCTTTTGTTTTTTTAAAAAATCATCAAAATAAATGTTGCACCACAAGAGTCTTTTGCGAGTTTCCTAAGGTGTTGAGGGACGTCTGGGAGTCTCGAGGATGTCCCAAAGTCCCCTTTTGGAGTTTCTCGGGAAGAAACGTTTGGGAGTCTTAGGGACGTCTGGGTGTCTCAGGGACGTCTAGGAGTCTTGGGGATGTCCAGAAGTCCCCTTTTGGAGTTTCCTAGGAAGAAACATCTAGGAAATGTCCCCCTTTTAAGGAAACGTCTGGGAAATGGTAGAGGAAACTTGGAGATGGTGTGGGGACAGCGGGGGGACGTTTCCCAGGTGTCCCCAAGTCTTGGGGATGTTCCTATCTTGGAAATGCTTAGTTTTTCAGGGGGGATGCGTCCCTGTGGAACACTGACTAGAGTTTGCAATGAGTCATTGCAACCAAGTTGTAGTGGAATGTGGCTTAGTTGTGCATGCGCAGACATCAAATCAAGTGCCATCATCCAATGTGGCTAAAATTGGAATGGTGTCCATAGGATGAGAGGCAAGCCCTTCTTCTAAAAGTGGCAGCTAATAAAGCTTAAGTTGGCACAGATACATATTATGGTACATACCAAGCTGAGAAGGAAGATCCAATCTGAAAGCGTCTCCTCCAACCTGCTGGAAAATGATGTTAGGCCATAGCAAATAGGTTTCAGCTTACATGATGCTGCTGAGATGTAAATCATTGTTCTAAGTACATCCAAACTTAGTGATCAGCCTGAAAATATGGAGGAACTTGATGTGAATTATAGCCTAAATGGATGCCCTAGTTAACATTTGAGAATTATTTCCTGTATCTACAGCAGAAATTTAGGACAATTCCCACTAAGCTAGGACATGATGAGACATGGTCACATGGCCTATTGTAGTTTATTAAATTATAACATATTGACATGAGCTATTTTATATTCTTAAATGCTCAAACAGTCTCATCGGCTTATAGAATACTCTAAGATATAGTATGCATCCCTGTGTAAACTTTTTTTCTATTATAATTTCTTCACCTAGATTTTTCTTTGTACAGGTAGAATTATGACGAACACTTTCGGTTCCTTTCGTTGTTACAATTGTTTTCTTATTACATTACAGCTTCTTCTAGTTTCATAGTCTTTCAAGATAGGACAAGTTGACCCCTGTAATTTTTTTAGTGTCTTTGAAAGACAGTACATTGCTTCAAACATTGTTGAGTAGCTTACATGGTCTTTCATTGGATTTTTTCTGTGAGATTCTCAGAATCATTTGTTTTTGAAATACTTAAAGATAAGGGAATCAGGGCAGAAGATTTGGACTTGAAATCGAGTTATGGTTGGTCATTTAGAGTTTGTTTTAGCAGGAGTTTGTAGGTAATCTTTAGATAATTCATTCATGTGTTGTCTAACTTCTTCTCTCTTTTTTTGCTGAAGGTTCAAAAAGCAGAAATTCGGAAAAAAGAATGGAAATATTTTGTACACTATCTTGTGAGCACTGTTTCATCTTTTTCACCTTTTTGTTTATAAGTTGTAGATGCACTAACAGTGTAAAGTAACCTCTAATGTGAGGGGTTTACTCTTTAGTATGTGCTTCTTATTCTTGTGGCCTTACTGCTTTAGGTTTGTTATTAATTATTCACATCATAAGTTGCTAGGGTAGGAAGAAGTGGCAGCTAATTGGATAATATAGTATTTCTATTATGTATAATATGGTTAATAAACTTCCTAATTCTGGTTCCCTTGTATCCTGTATTGCAGGGTTGGAGCAAAAAGTGAGTTTTCAGCTCTTGGTTTTGCCTCTCTTAGTTTGTGATTTGCAGATGTACTCTAGTTTGTGGATGAAATGTCTTATTGTGTGTTTTGATGCTATTTTGTTGTTTATGTCACTGCATTTTAGATTATCATATTGACATGCATATTGAATATGTGTCATTGAATGCCATAAGGCTGTATTTTAGATTGTCATATTGACATGCATATTGAATCTGTGTCATTGAGTGCCGTAAGTAATATTTAAATATTAAATAATAAATATCAATATATTGAATCTAGTCATAACACAGCTGCAGTGTTCTTGATCCAAATGGGTGTGAGAGTCTTGAAATTAATTGCAGTTGGCAACTGAAAACATATGAGTTCTTGTTTCTATTGTTGTCTGTTTTTTGAACACATGTAGACAAAATGATGTTGATATTACATTAATGTAACAATGGACAGCTGGGATGAATGGGTTGGCCCAGATCGCCTTATGAAGATCACTGAAGAAAATGTACGAAAGCAGCAAGAGTTGATCAAACACACAAGTGCTGACAAGAATATCAGGGGCCGTGCAGCACAAAGCAAGCCAAGAAGCTTGATTGGTTAGCTACCTCCCTTTGTTAATTTTTAAATATTTAATATGTATCAGCTAAATTTTCTGCCACAGAAATTAGTTATTGCATTATTTGATTGAACAAATGGGAAATACTCCAAATGTATGCATGCTTATTTGATAATGGGTCACGTTCCACTATTTTGTTTCATTTAATCTGTCTTCAGAGTGGCACCATTTGGTTTTTAATGAAGAAAATAAACTACAAACTATTGGGGGTCCTTTTGACCATCCAAGGCTGGTATTTAGAAATCTTTTGCTCTGTTCTAGACGTGCATTAGGAAATTAAAACATGATTGTTTGGGCTTAGTAATGAACTTAGAGTTACGACAAAAAACGGATTGCCATCTAATATATTGTAATAATTTATGACTCTGAAATATGTTTTTATCTTTGTTGACTCTGGTATGTTGCATATGACTTCACTTATATTATGTGTTCAGGCATGTCAGATTCATTCCTTTTCACCATGTGACGAAAAGGTAAGGGTCCCACATGAACTTGCATTTTATATTACAAATTCCTGCAAATGAAAAATTGCTTTCTATAGCCCATATCACCTATAAGAAAAGAAATTAAAGATTTAAATTTCTAACTAATTTGTAGTTCTAAGGTTGGGGTAGCATAGGACAAAGCCCATGATTCAATTGTCACAAAAGAGTGCTTACACAATTTGTTTCTCATTTCAAGTGAGTTTGGACAATGTGTAATGCGATACAAGAGGATTAATTAAATGGTGATTAACTATCTAGTAAATGATGCTTAATTGGATGTGTTAATTTTATGATCAGATGTAAGGCACAGAATTTAATTCAAAAATCAGACACAAAGACACAGCATATACCCTAGGAAAACTCTCCACTTGAGGGAGAAAAACCCGGCAACAAATATATCTCATATATATATAAGTAATGGCAACAAATCTCTTTACAAAGAGGCCACACACAAGGCCAATATTCAGCACCAGCAATGGCTGTAATAACAAACAAGTAATCTGCTCTTACTTGATTTTCAATCTGCACTTAAAGAATTCACAATCTGCTGCTAGAAGAATTCACACTTGTATCTTGAAGAATTTGCACTTGAGAAGAAGGAATAATCGAACTTGCTTGATGTCCAAATGGAATGGAAATGACCTCCTATAAATACATATCAATAGAGAGGTCGCACCTCTTCAAGATCTAGGTCGGCCACTAGAAGAAAACATAATTACAAATACAAGGAAGGTCGGCCAAGATGAAAAATACAAAGAAGGTCGGCCAAAATGAGAATTACATTGTTGCCATGTGAAGCGCCCCTTCACGTTAATTATCATAAATAAATGTGGTCGCAAGAGGCTGGAAGAATGAGCCCGAATCTGCTAAAAATCAATAGGATGGATGGTTGTAATGTCCCCAATTCTTGAGTAGCCATTGTGGAGCTTAATTTAATTAATTAAATATTAATTTGTCCTGAAATAATATTTTGGACATTTATATTATTAATTAATTATTTATAAAGTAACATTATTAAGTGGATGGAGAAAATATGAAATAAAGTTACTTTAATGGAGTTAAATATTTAATAATAAAATAATAAAAAGGTGGTGAACTCGAAAGGTGGTGGTAAAGGAATTCATTGATATCTTTTGGATAATTAGTATTCTCGGGAGAAGATTGGAGAACTTGGTTTTTATAGGTTCTGGAGTCTTCAGGACGAAAACCCTCGAGCTCGAAGGATTGGATGGAAATCCAAATCCTTTGCAATGGATTCACATTGTAATTCATTGTTGAGTTGATCGATTTTGGGAAATTTGTGAAATCTTTCATAAAAGACAAATTTCAGGGTTTCATTTGGTATCCAATTGAAGGTTTCCTGAATAAATATGGTTAGGTACATTTATGAATTAATTATTGCTATGTCTCGGAATGAGTACAATATTATGATTTTAATGTTGAAGGGTCAATACCATCCTAGGCAATGCAGCCGGTTTAGTTAATGATGGGTCGTTTCTAATTGGGAATCCATATATATATCAAAACTTTTAAAGAGCCCATGTTTTGAAGTTGCCAAATATTATTGTCATTCGGAATGAGGTTGAATTTGTGTTAACATCAGTTCCACAGTAGAGAGAATTGCGCCAACTTGAAGAAATGCCAACTCCTTAGCTATCACAAAACTTTGTATTATCTGCACCAGCCATGTGGTTTGATGGGAAGGAACATTAATAATTCATGATAGAGCAAGTATATCAAATAAAAAAAACTTGGACAATTTACTTGGCGTCGCCATCTTCTTTATTTCTATCTGTGGAAGACTATTGCAGGTTAAGGAAGTTTGACGTAGGGAGTCAGAGATAGTAGAAGTGGAATTATTTGGATATCGAACAAGGAAAGGCCAAACACACAAAAAGGTGGTAGAAATATAATTTGAAGGTGAGACACAAAGGGAAGCAAATCAATTAATAAGTATTAAATTCTTAATTGATTTGTTCAACATTATCAAGTGTAATGGGGAATAAGGGAGTCGAATAAGATGAAATCGGGCTCTCTTAGAGTAGCCTTATGTTACAAGTAGTATAAAGCTTGATATCATTTGCTTCTAGTGCACCGTTTTCCCTTCCTTGTGCCTGCGGCTAGATATCACCTGCCAGCATTGATGGCATATGGACATATAATTGTGTGATTTTACAAAGATTGGAGTCAATGTATAAGTCGTGGAGTATGCAAAGGAGGATGATAATTATAAGTGACTTGAGCTTTAAACCCAGCACAGCAATCCACGTCAGATTAAGGAAATTGCTAGAAGAAGCTGCACAAATCACAAGAGGATTCATTTGTTCATGCTGCTGCCAAACTACAGGAAGTTAATTTATCTATATTGCTGTCAAACAATTGCCTCAGCCACCCTTTCCAGCAGTAGCTGACTGTCATATGTGGAATATTCCAGGTTAGCCATTATTCAAATAATGATATTCTGATGCTATATATTTATATACATTAAAATATACACTGGCAGTGTTATCTGAATTTTAAGAGCAACAGTATAATTTAGTGTTGTTTAAGTGTTAAACGTTCCCCTGTATGTCAAATTAATTTTTATATGAGAATTACAAATGAAACATTACCAAACACAAATGCCCAAATAAAGTTTGCACACAATTGTGGGACAAAAAGAATAGGCCTGAGCAGTGAAATTGCTAAATCTTGCAAAATTTTAGTATAGAAAGTGGTTGGTATATCACAATGGCATATTAATTGAGGTGGAGATTGGTCAAGACAGGCAAAGATACATTCTAAATGAAGTTAAATTGGTTGGATGTCATATTCAATCTGCCAACAAATATGCAAATATCTTCTTATAATTGGCAAGGTGGACTGAGCATCCAAGCCAATTGGGCAGATAGAACAGCCATTAAAGTAGAAGAGTCGATTTATATAAATTAACATTGGTAATAAAGTTATATGTAATTATTTTGAATTAAAACATTTGAGATTGTTAGTTCTAATTGACTGCAAGTTCTTGAGGATTTTAAGTGAAAAATTATTTTTCATTCTTGATTAAAGTTGCAAGGAGAATTGCTATAGTTAAAGAATTGAAGGAAATCTCATGGTTTCTTTTACTTTGTCCATGAAGAAGTTTTAAATCTTTGAGGTTGCATCCCAAGTCTTTTTGTTTTTACCATAGTTCGCAGACTCTGCGGACTCGCCGCGGACTCGGGAGTCCTGACCCTGGCCGAGTCGGCTCGCCATAGACTCGGGAGTCGAGTCTAGGAGAGTCCTGGGTCGGGACTCTCGAGTCCGAGCTCAGGACTCGGCCGAGTCCTGAGGTCGGACTCAGGAGTCCCGACCCAGGACTCTCCTGCGCGGCTGAGTCATAAAATGGGTTAAAACCCATGTTTCTTTTGATTTTTTTTTTCATTTTTAGACTCTCAATTGTGAAAAACAGGTCTGCAAATTGCTTTGGGGTTGATTGAAGCAAGGAGAACGAACTAAAAAGATCAAAATAGAGCCAGGTAAGTGATCTAACAATTCTTTTGTTTGTTTTCTTCAATTTCTTGCATTCAAAATCAAAAAAATCAAGAAAAATAAGGGGGAATGTTGCCAATTTTTTTTCTATTTTCCTTAATAGCCTAATTCTTATTGTTTCTACTTTCTAGCTTGGTTTTGCATTCTTTTTCTTTTGCAAATGTTTGAAACTTTGAAATTTAAATCACATTTATTTGCTGATTTTTTAGCAAACCCTAGCTGATTTTTTTTTTCCATGTTGAACTTGAAACAACAATGTCGTCTTCAAATCCAAAGGGAATAAAAAAAGACCCTGCATGGAAGTATGGAATTCCAGGAAATAAAAAAGGTGAATTGACATGTAATGAATGCAAGAAATGGATGACAGGAGGAATAAACAGATTAAAATACCACCTTGGTAGAATACCTGGGCAAAATGTGGAGGGATGCAAGAATACTACTCCTGAGATTATTAGAGAGATGAAGGCCCTTCTTGCTGAATATGAGCTTAAAAAAGAGGAAAGACAAAAAACAAAGGATGCCCTAGCAACAGCGATGAGTGGATCCCAATCCCAATCTACACCCTCTATGCCCCATGGTGCTGCAAGTCCAAGCTTCCGTGCTCCACATTCATCTTTTGGTGAGAGTCCTGATGGTTCCTTTTCTACTGCTAGTGCTAGTCAGGGTCCTTCATCAGGACCAAATTATTTTATTCCACGTAATGTTCCAGGAGCACAACCTTCACTTGAAGGTACCGGTTGGAATAAAGAAAAGCATCAAGAAGCTAGGATGGCTGCTGCAAACTTTTGGTACTACAATAATCTACCTTTCAATGTTGCAAACAACCCATATTGGGAAGGTTTGGTGAACGCCCTTACAGTTGCAGGAAAGGGGTTTAAGACCCCATCATCTAGAGATTTGAGTGGGCCATTGCTAGAGGAAGCCGTAAAGAATACACGGCTTGTGGTTGATGAGCAAAAGAAATTTTGGCGAAGAAAAGGTTGCAGCATTTTATCTGATGGGTGGACAGATGGACGAAATAGAACTCTCCTTAACTTTTTAGTGGCCTCTAATGGTGGATTGGTGTTTCTAAAATCAATAGATGCCTCCCATGAAGTTAAAAATGCTGAGACTTTATGCAATCTATTAGATGGGGTGGTCCAGGAGGTTGGAGTTGATAATGTTGTCCAAATCATCACGGACAACGCAGCTGCATATGTAGCTGCAGGTAGACTACTTATGGAGAGGTATCCCACAATTGCATGGTCTCCATGTGCTGCACATTGCTTAGACCTATTGCTAGAGGACATTGGGAAGATTTCATGGGTCAAAAGTGTGGTTGAAGATGCAAAAAGTGTTACAAAATTTATCTACAACCATACTTGGGTGCTTTCTTTGATGAGGAAATTCACAAATGGCAAGGACCTTGTGCGACTTGGAGTGACACGATTTGCTGGCCACTTCCTCACATTGCAAAGCATTCTTGGTGCCATTGGTCATCTTAAGCAAATGTTCGTGTCCGATGCTTGGAAGGAGTCCTCATTTTCCAATAGACCTGAAGGGGAGAGGATTTTTGCCATAGTTTTTGATGAGACATTCATCAAAAATGGAGAAGAGTTGATGGGGGTAAGTAGCAATCACACAAATTTTTTTTATACATGATAATCTATTGGCTGTTTTTATTTTTTGAGGGGTTAATTTTGTTATAATTTAACATTTATTTTCATTTTTTTAGGTGACAAAACCTTTGGTGAGGGTTCTTCGTATGGTGGACGGAGATGGCATGCCAATGGGTTTCATCTATGAGGCCATGGATAGGGCCAAAGAGGCCATATCACGTTACTATGGTGGCAACAAAAGGAAATATGAAATCATATGGCGCATCATTGATCGGAGATGGACACACCAACTCCACCAGCCAATTCATGCCTTTGCCTACTTCTTGAATCCAAAGTTCTACTTCTTGGACACATTTAAGGCGGATGAGGAGGTCATGGAAGGTCTTGTCATGTGCATTGATAGGATGGTGCCTGATCATGAGTTGAGAGATAAAGTGCTTGATGAGTTGGAGGTGAGATTTGTTGCATCTTATTTATGAATTTGCAATGTTGAGCCTTGACTATCTATGAATTTTCTATATTTGATTTACTTTTTCTTTTATCTATTCAAGGTCTACAAGGGTGCAGAGGGGAGATTCTTTTCCTCCTAGCAAGCAATTGAAAGGAGAAGAAAACAACAACCAGGTAAAAAATGAAATTAGAAACTTGATTCTTACATATAGATTGTTAACTTTATTCTTATTTCTTAATACTTATATTTTTTAAACATGTTTTTGTAGATCTATGGTGGGAGAACTATGGTGCTAGCACACCAAATCTTCAAAAGCTAGCCATATGTGTCTTGTCACAGCCATGCAGTGCTTTTGGGTGTGAACGCAATTGGAGTTTATTTGAGAACATTCACACAAAGAAGAGGAACAGGTTGACCCAACAATGCCTAAATGATTTAGTTTTTGTTCGGTACAACCTTCGCCTTCGAACTAGAAAGGTGGAGGGTGTTTCACACGAGTCCATTGACTTGGATGACATTGATCCATATGGTGAATGGACTATTGATGAACAAAATGATGAGGCTGATGTCTTCCTTACCGATGAGGATCTTGCTGAATTAGAGAGAGCAACAGTAGAAGAAGAAGAAGTAGCAAGAGTGGATGCCATGGAGGACGACGAAGACACATTTGAATATCATGTTTCCCCTGTTCGATCTCCTAATCCTCGTTCGGATACTATAGCATGGGCACCTTCTAGTTCTAGGCCTCCAAAATTGAGTACCATTGGGAGGGGAAAGAGGAAGATGTAGATTACATGTGGTTGTTAGTGTTTTCCTCTTTTTGACATGATCATATGTAAACAATTATAAACTTATGATGCTGTTATACATTGAAACTATGAGTTTTTGATGACTATGAATGATGAATTTTCAATTATTGAGTGTTTGATGATCATATGACGTGTAATCTTTGAATTATGAGTGTTTGATAATCAAATTAGGCTCTTATGTTCTCTAAATGCATTAATTTGTTCTTGTTTTTTTGTAAAACTACGGTTTTTTTTTTGCCGAGTCCTAGCCGACTCTTTTCCCGAGTCCGTGCCGAGTCCTGAGTCTGAGTCATATTTTTGGGCTGCCGAGTTCGTGGCGAGTCCAAGTTTGCAAACTATGGTTTTTACTTTGCTTATGAATAACTTGAAATTTGTATTGGAAATGATCGTTGATGAGAAACATTTATCCTTTTACTTATATTTTTAATGTTTGGGATGCTTATTGAATTTATGTGTTCCAAATATGTATTCAATATTAGCATCTTTCATATTATTATTAATACAGTTAATATAAAAGAGTTTGAACTACTAGTTTTCTAGTGCCTAAGGGTATTATCAAAATTCTCTTTGTTGTTTTCATTGTAATTTTATCTATCTATCAATGTTAAACCTGACTAACATGAAATATCCTGTTATTGTGCATATAAAATATCTACAAACAAATTCTTATAGATCAATCTATTTTGTTGCATATTTAATCTATGATTTAAATTCTTATGCTTTGATACCACCATAGCCTTGCTAAAAAGTACACTTCCATTCTTCTTCTCAAATAACCTTTGAGTTTCTTCAGGTGCTAGTAGTTTTCTTATAATCTATCATCATTTTTTTGCCTCCCTCCTTAATTTATTTTTAGATAATATGTGAACATAACTACATATGAGACAAGCAAAAGTCTGCATGAACAACCCTCACAACCTCACAAGGTTTTATCAAGCGTAGAGAAACAACCACCATAAATTGAGTACAACCACATGCATCCAGACAACTACAAATGAAGGACAAAAAGAGAACAAATCCCACACAAGGGGTAGAGACAAGCCAACATTACCGATAAATCTTATGATTTCAAATGGGATTGCAAAACCATCTGAGTTATCTTTCCATATTTTTTATGAGACATTGATGTAAAAGTGTCCAAATTCGAGTCATTTACCTCTAGGGCATCAAACACACTTTGGTAGTTAGCCAAACCAATGGTAGGGTCCAAAATTGAGGGATGTAGAATATATTGTGAAAGAGGAGCAGGAATTGATAAAGAAGCTATAGAAGGGAAAACCGAGAGTAAGGAGGTGAAGCACCCAATGGCAATGTTGATTGCATGCCTAAAAAGTCGCTGTAGACAAAGGAGATAGAGCCTCATAACTCAAAGAGGGGGAAGATTGAATCTCCGACGAGTAAGAAGATGGAATCCCAAGTTGTAGAGAGGGAAAAGACTATAGTTGCATAGAGGAAGTAGCAACCCTAAGCACCATTGAAGAGAGGGGAACCAAATGAACATGAAATACCTTATTTTGTGCAAGAACAAGAGGGTGCCCCTCAACATAAGGTGAGACAAAAGAATTTGAAGTGGCTTTGAAAAAACCCTCAAAAGCAACACTAAGAGAAGGCATTGAGGAAAAAGGAGGGGGTCTAAGAGAGACCCTATAAGCAGATTGTTAAACTCTTGATGAAGGGGCAAAACATCCTTCCACCATGAGGCCAAACCTAAAGACTTGGACTTAACCTTTAAACAAGGATCCACAAGATGTTCCAAACCAAAACAGTTCTTGCACTGAAAAGTCAACTTTTCATAACAAAGTTGTTTCCAGACCTGATCCTTTATATTTAACCAGATTTTGGTGGGTAAGCCTTATGAAATGTCCAACTTAACTTAAATGGGAGCAAAAGTAAGATAGGAAAGAGCATTTGTTTTTGGAGAAAGGGCTCAGAAGGTGCCAATGGAATTTCCAATGGCCTTAAAACACAAATCCATTTAGAATTGTAACAAGAGATACATGAGTCTTACCCACGTATGAAGAATTGAGGATTGTGCAAGAGGGTAGAAGGAGGGATTTCAAGGCTTCAAAATCAAAACAACCTTACACCAGAATTACAATGCCTTCTCAAGAATGGATGCCTTATCAATAAAGGATTTGCAAAAAATAACATAAAAACATTGAGTATAGCAATAAATATCAATAGATTGCCAAAGAAATGGTTTCCAGTTCAATGACT
Organism: Sequoia sempervirens; assembly: GCA_007258455.2. Lineage (NCBI taxonomy): Eukaryota > Viridiplantae > Streptophyta > Pinopsida > Cupressales > Cupressaceae > Sequoia > Sequoia sempervirens. Next base: position 310,569 of record VDFB02275239.1, on the reverse strand, counting down.
CCCAAGAATGAGGTTTGGCAAACCAGGCCAAAAATTATTTAACTTGCAAATCAAACCCTTTTGCATGTAATGTGCTTCTTCATTCAAAACCTCTTCACGAAGGATTGACATAGGAGTTTCCTTAGAGAAAGAAACAAGGTAGGCCATTTTGTAAGTTAGTCAATAGTAGCCATTGATAGAGTAGGAGCCAATTGAGCATAGTTAAAATCTTAACTCTCCACCACCAAGCCAACGATCATTGCAAATGAACAATGTTTGGGAGGCGATCCTCATTCCAAGGACACATTCTCATGCAATATTTCACTAGTTGAAACATCCAATGTAGGGAACTTATCAACAAACATGGTGTCAATAGTTGCAAACACATTGGTGTAGGCATGATTCTAATTGAGGAAAAGAAGAAGCCAACTTTGGGGTACAAAAAGCAGCCCTAAGTGAATCAACCAAGCCCCCTTTACATGGAATAACATGGGTAGCAACATCTGATCCAATATTGCTTGGTTAGTTCACCTTGGCCACTAGAACTGACCACATAAACAATGTTGAAGAACCCCACAATAATGTAGAAGATAATCCATTTGAATCAATAATGAATGAAACACTAGGTTTCCCAGTAGATGTGGGATCCATTCCTTGTTTTCCCTACCTCCTTACTCATTAATTGATATCATGGTGTCCAAACATTGAATTGACCTAGGCATAATTGATTGAATCTAAATTGGGCAATCTCATTCATTCCTATGGTAGACTTGGACTTACTGTTATGCAAAATTGCTTGGTAAGTAATCAATCTTTCCATGGTGTAGTATCAATTAGATATTTACATTTTTTGTGAAATGTTTCACTACATGGAGTATTATAAAAATCAAGCCATCATTTTAATGACTATATTCCATGACTAGCCATTTCTTTTGACCTTTTACTCATTTGGTTTGGTTATAATCCAAAGGCAAGGGAACCCACAAAGCACTCAAGCACATCTAATTGATGTTAGTTCCAAAAAGAAGGATGATGCTAATACATCAATGCAGGGAATTGCATCTTGAAACTGATACTTTGGCACTAGAAAAAACTTTTGGTGCATGTAAAACTAGTTTTCTATATATGGGAGTTCGTATGAATGGTATTTGCTTGCTCTAATTGTGTTAGCATTTGCTCTGCATTTTGTAATGTTCTCTAGTAGAATCTTTTGGCCAATGCTAGTGTTGTAGTTTGAATAGCCTATTTAACATGGTCTTCCTTGTGTCTTCTACCAAGTTCCAAGCAACCCTAGCACTGAGAAGTTATTCGTACCTACTTGAAGCAAGTTGATTATCTTTAATGTCTCGTTGGTGTTACCTTTTCTTGATTGTCCTAGTCTTTGCATTTGGGCTAAACAAGTATGTCTCTTCTTTAATGAATTCAATCCTTTTTACTCATTTATGTATCACTTTTATCTAGGTATGATCGTTCTTGCTTGTTGTGAAGATGTGTTGCATTGGTAGTTTTAGCTCTCCTTGAGTCATGTCTTGTCTTGTTTGTTTCCTTTCATTGTATTTTTAGCTTTGGTATTTTTCCTTTTTCCAGTCACTTTCACTTGATATGATATGCTGAATGATTGTGAGTTGATTGATATTTATGGATTGACAAGTTAATGTTTGAATGATGCTTGAATGAATTGGTGATAGGATGTTTTGATGATTGAAAGATTGATACTAGAATGATTTGAGGACTGAATAATTTGATGCTTGAATGATTGATGATTGCTTGATTTCTTGATGGATAGATGAGTGATGATTGCTTATTGAATGCCAATGAACTGATTTACCTTTTATATCCATTTCTTGAAGGAGTCACCACCCTTCACAATAAATGAGTTACCACCTTTCATAATAAATGAGTCACCTCCCTTTATAATAAATGAGTCATCACCCTTCATGGCTGGCTTTTGAGAATAATACTTTTTTTCCAAATTGATTGATAGATTTATTCCCCATTGATGATTTCTTCACAAGGAAATGATCCCCTCTTTTATATCTTATTATTGAGGGAGTCTCAACCTTTCACATTTGGAGAGTCACAATTTTTCACATTAGAAGACCCATCCTTTCTTGCATCATCACTACTCTTGCAAAGTCACATAAGGTTCTATTCTCAATTGAATTATTGAATGATGTTATGGATCCCTTTCTCAAATGAAATGCTTTCCCTTTTATATCTCAAGTTTGAGGGAGTCACACCTCTTCACCTCAATAGTTACAACTCTTCATCATTGCATTTGGAGATTAATAATTTAATTTTAAATAAGTTAATTTATTAGTGCTGCTGTCTATTACTTGTAATCAGTCCTAATAATTCTTTTTTTCCTTCCTTTGCTTCTAGATCTACATTCCTTACATATCCTATCTTGCTCAAGGGACACAACTCTTCATATGCTGGTTGACCAATCTTAACAACTTAATCTTTATTTTTTGTTAGTTTGGTGTAATATTAATTATCTTTATTGATTTCTTTTGTAAGTTAGGCTGCAGACATTTAGGAATAAAATGGGACATTACAGTCCACCTTGCGCAAGATTGCTTGTCCTCAAGCAGTCGCAAGCTAAGATGCTCCTAAAGTTACCATGATCCTAGATCAACCTTGTAGATTTGTAATTCTTAGACATTGCTCCTTCTTGTGATGTAATTAGCTTTAATTGCGATACTTTGATATAATTAGGAATTGAAAACTCTACACTTACTGACAATTGTCTTTGTTATGTCTGACTGTATACTCCAATGATGTCCCTAGAGAGTAGTTGTTAGTATGCTTGCCTCAACTTGACTACCAATAAGGTTAATACCATCCTCTAAAGTATGAGGACAATTTATTGTCCAATATTCTTCTAGATCATGTACTATTATTTTCTAATAACTCTCAACAACAAAACCAAGAGTTGGAAATTGGCAAGTCCTATTATTTAAGACAAGTTTTCTCTCATTTCATTACCACAAAGATCCTGGGCAACGAATACAAACTCTTGATTACCCTTGTTGAAATCCAAAATGATAGAAAAATGTAGTATCCTTCATCATGATGAATTCTGGGAGTATTGTGAACATCAAGATCCCACTCCTTTGTGCAAAGCCAAATTCACATTTGAGTAAAAGGATCTAGGTGTCCTTTACTACACAATAAAATGGAAACAAGTACATATTTTTGCTTAAATAAAGTATATTTCATTTCACATTATCATTCAAACAAAGTTTTGAGGCAATTTTGATCTAATGAGGATGTAATATAAAATAGCTTATAGGGTGTTTGTAACACTTAACCTAGTCAAAGTATCTTTCAAAATATATCACCTTGTCATAGACTCAGAGGGAATTAATGACATGTTATAACCTTCTAAGTATATATTTCCTAGATAATAACAAGTACAAATAATAAAATATGTAAAAAATCTTAAACAATTATCACCCACAAACAGTTCATAGAAGAACTTAAGTTTATAGGATTACACTAATATCTAATTCTTGTCCAACTTCCATATCAATTGAAGGTTGTCACTCTTGCAAAAATTTGACATATCCCCATGTTTGACACTAAGATGATTTTCATATCCTAGAAAAGTATTGTTTCATTCCACTTGATTTTTTAAACACAACAAAATTTTCCAAAGTTTAAGAGGTGAAAATGGTCTCGGGATTTGTGGGTTATGGGCCCACAATGTTACATAAAATAGACTTATATAACAAATTTGGGTGCACCTTGATTTGTATCAAACTTATGTAAGATACATGTATACCTAATATTGATGTTCTTGATCTTTAATCATGGATGTAGAGCTACTCTAATCAAGAAAATTGACATAGGAGAAGAAGAGCTTTAGGAGAAGAAGAGCCTTGGATGAAATGATCTACTCAAGATATTTTCTATATCACCAGTTCTAACTGGTTAGAAGATAATTTAGTGAATTTGGTCATACAAAACAAAGTTCACTAGATCAGTTTTGCAGGTTACAAGGTAGATCCATGCATCGCCATGAGTGTGGGATAGATCATATGTGATATGGACTTGATTGTACATTATGATCTTGTTCAAAATGAATAGCACGAATTACTCTTTATTAGAACAATTGTGTTCTTGCCTCAACAAAGCTTGATGAATATATCCTACAATAAATCTCAAAATATAAACCTCAAATTATAGTGCCAATGGTTCTTTCCAAAATTTCTCTTAAGATCTCTCTAAGAGTCAAAATCTGTTATTTGATTTACAACACAAAATTGTATGTTCCTAAAGAATTGAGTTGTCTTCATTACATTCTCTCAAAAATATTGTTTTGGCATATCAAACTTTGATTGAATTTAGACTTAGATGTCTGTTATTATTTCTAACTCCAAAACTTGGCATGCTGATAGTAATTCACTCTATGATGTTTCAAATTGGGTGTTATGAGTAAGACCAATGTTCTAAATGAATCATTGTAGATTGTTTTGGAATATTCATGTGGACTTAGACATTCTGACTATACAATTGCAGATCATGCTTTCTATGCTTTCAACAATTACTATCTAAGGAATAGTGCAACACTTAGAAATTATGGTTTTTGTGATAATGTAGTCATTACTTTGTGGACTTTAATGTGATTGGTTGGCTTTTAGGAGATTGACAATCGTAGGTCAAGATGATATCTTTGTGCACTTATAACTTGAAATTTGGAAGTAAGATAATCTAAATCCATCTTTGTATCTTAGTTATGCCTAAGTTCTAGTGACAACTAGTGATGGAAGCATGTGGATTTCTATTAGAGAAATGAAAGTCAAGTTATATTGTTAGATATAATCATTAACTATGTTGAGTTGTTAGAGAATGATTGATTGTTCCTTCATTGGGAATCTTATGATCTAATAACTTGTAGTCGGAAGAAGATGTAGGTGTCATAGCCTCGTTATGAAATTCCAAGTCATATACTTATTTTTTTGATCCTCAGGTTGGCAAGATCAAAGCTCTGATACCAATTGTAATGTCTTCTTTTGGGATATTCCTAATTTTAGGCTTGCAAAACAATAATAATCACTAAAAAATGATATTAGTAATAACGAGTATCAACTTTACGGCAACATTCAAATTAATACATGAAATATCATAATATTGAGAGAAATACACCATAGCTAAAACATCACAATAGTTAGATCTATAGTTCATACCATCATTAACATTTGGACTCAAAATATCTTAACATCATTAATGATTCCAAAGCATATTCCTATAGTCAATCATATTAGGAATTCTATTGAAATGTTTGCAAACCGCAATCTCAAGGATGGTTGTGTCATAACCCCTAATAGACAATTATTATGAAATTTTCCTTATAATATATCTTTCAATTGGCTAAAATTTATTGAATGAATGATTTATTTCTATTGTCATAAGAAACAACTTTATGAATAATAAATTTAATCTTCAAATGTTTTAAACGGCTTTTTGGCTTCTAATCGGGCTTCGCACAAGACATAAGGAAGTCGCATCTATTCCAAACAATCATTACACTTCAGGGGAAAGTTGTGTCTCTCTCGGGAAATTGCCATTTAAGAGACAGGTTTCTGACTCAGTGGAAGATAAGAAGAAATCGTGAGAAAGAAAGGAGGAGGATATCGCACCACTGAAGAAACAAAGATTCAGTTAACAAAAATGACCCAAGAACTCCCGGAAGCAGTCTGGGCATCAACCACGTCTGTCACAGCACAACTGTAAGTCATCATTCACCGTAAATTCTTCAGAGTATTAGAATTAATGTCTTCTAGATGGTTACTGTAGATGTATTGAAATGGATAACCTCTCCATATACGCCAAAATGGTCAGAACGAAATAATCTAGAAATGAAATGATAAACATAATCTGTAGAAATATTGCCATCGAATGAAGACAAGGGTAAGAACGAACCAACCCACAATCAACACAAGTTTAATTAACAATACCATTGAATACTGTCAGTAAAGATATACATAATATTAATTCTCGAAGGACTCACTCCGTATAATAAGTTTTCTTGCTGTACAAATCAAACATATAAAATTTTGTCTAATTAGAAATGGGTAATTAATATTCAATAAACATGAAATCTCAAACAAGTAAATCTTCTTTGACAATCAGGAACAATATATATATATACTATTGCATGTAATTTGTTCTACAACGATTATTTGTTCTTAATGCTTGCTACTTCTCCATGAAAGATAGAATTCAGGAATAAACTCTCACTTGCTAGCATCAGACTGTGTGTTTGTGGAGGGGAAGAGCTGGTAAATCACCCATTGATGGATGATCCCAAGACGGGTGGAACACCTTGAGGGAGTCCACTTTGAATTGTGTTCACGTGCCCCTTACACAGTAAACCGCCGTCCTATGAGGCTAGGTAAGGAGAGACAAGGCAAGAATCCATTCCAATCAGAAGGAGGAGTCATGATGGGCAATGCAGTTAATTAAGTTGTTCTTAGCATTGTAATCTAAGGAGATTTAATCATATATCATTTGTTTAATTGTTATGAATCATTGTAAATAAATAACTTGCATTATTAGAAAAATAAGATAAATTCTTTATTCTAATCTGTACTTTATATTTCTAGATTAATTTCATAAAGGGGACATTACAGGTTGTCCTTGTATTGGGAGAGCATGGGTGGGTCCTTTTCCATACATCTTGGGGTGGCGTACTTGAGAGGACCCTCAAGCCCAGGAGGACTCATACCGCCTCCCGACTCACGAGTGCTCCATCTCAGGGTGGCGTATTTGAGAAGAGCCTCAAGCCTACAAGCATTCATCCACCTCTCGGTCCACAAACATGGGAGGATCTCAGGTCCACTCCATCCCTCAATCCACCTTGGAGGTGCTCCATCCTCCTTGATCAAGCCCAAGAGCACTCATTCGCCTCCTAGCTCACGAGTCCTCCATCTTGGGGGGGCGTTCTTGATAAGATGCATGAAGTCTGCCTTCCTCAACAAGCCCAAGAGCACTCATACACCTCTTGGTTCACGAGCGCTCCATCTTGGGGTGGCGTGGTTGAGGAAGGAAAGGCCGGTACTTCACCTCTTGTGAACTCGGAAGGTTGATCGGCCTCCCTATTTGCAAAACACTTTTATAAATTGAAAATTGTTTGCTAAAGGAATCTACTATATTCATTGGTAATAAAATATCATTTTGGAATTATGATATATATATATATCATAATTCTCAAACCTATTTCCCAATAATATTCTTGCTGAAAGTAATATTTATTTCCTATAGATATCTTAGATTTCTTATTTGCCTTATATATATATATATATATATATCTTAGATTTCTTATTTTCCTTTTATATATATATATATATATATATCATAATTCTCAAACTTACTTCTCAATAATATTCTTGCTGAAAATAATATTTATTTCCAATAGATATCTTATTTTTCTTATTTTTCCTTTTCCAATCACTTTCACTTGATATGATATGCTGAATGATTGTGATTTGATTGATATTTATGGATTGACAAATTAATGTTTGAATGATGTTTGAATGACTTTATACTTGAATGAATTGATGATTGAATGTTTTGATGATTAAATGATTTGAGGGTTGAATAATTTGATGCTTGAATGATTTGATGATTGAATGATTAATGATTGCTTGATTTCTTGATGGATAGATGAGTGATGATTGCTTATTGAATTCCAATGAACTGATTTACCTTTTATATCCATTTCTTGAAGGAGTCACCACCTTTCACAATAAATGAGTCACCATCCTTCATAATAAATGAGTCACCTCCCTTCATAAGAAATGAGTTGCCACCCTTCATGGCTGCCTTTTGAGAATAATACTTTATTTCCAAATTGGTTGATAGATTTATTCCCCATTGATGATTTCTTCACAAGGAAATGATCCCCCCTTTTATATCTTATTATTGAGGGATTCACAAACTTTCACATTTGAAGAGTCACAACCTTTCACATTAGGAGTCACATCCTTTCTCACATCATCACTACTCTTGCAAAGTCACATAAGTTTCTATTCTCAATTGAATTATTGAATGATGTTATGGATCCCTTTCTCGAATGAAATGTTCTCCCTTTTATATCTCAAGTTTGAGGGAGTCACACCTCTTCACCTCAATAGTTAGAACTCTTCATCGTTGCACTTGGAGAATAATAATTTAATTTTAAATAAGTTAATTTGTTAGTGCTTCTGTCTATTACTTGTAATCAGTCCTAATAATTATTATTTTTTCCTTACTTTCCATCTAGATCTACCTTCCTTATATACCTTACCTTGGTCAATGGACACAACTCGTCATATGCTGGTTGACCATTCTTAACAACCTAATCTTTATTTAGTGTCAGTTTGGTGTAATATTAATCATCTTTATTGATTTCTTTTGAAACACAGGCTTCAGACATTTAGGGATAAAATGGGACATTACATAGTTGCATCCATAGCCTTGCTTTCTTCTTAGTATTTATTTTGGAGTGAAAGATTATAGGGGACAAACATTAAATCATTCATCCATTTTTATTCTAATGTTTGCATTTCATATAATATATGTGCTCAATCCTTAAACATACATTGATTGCACTCACAAATAGCTACATTGAGTGTTCTTATCAACATTGTAATAGCTATACTTTAGATCTCATGAATCTAGCTAACAACAAAATAGATGAAATGTAAAACAAATTAACATTTGGAAACATAAATATGCAGCCACATAAAGACAATCATTCAATATACATGCTTACAATTTAGGTGTTGAGAAAGACAACCAGAATGATAGTCTTTCTTCACAGTACTGCTATATCAAATTTGAAGAGTTCCCTAGAATTATTACACTTTCAAAGTTAGACATAGATTGAGCCTTGAACCTCTCTACTAAGGGGTTAAATTTTCTATATTTATTTGAATATGCCTTTATTCATAGTTAATCATCAATAAAGAAATCAATGATCGTACAAAATGGATTTGGGTTATCGTTATGCTGTGTGTGGAGTTGCACGAATTTAATACTGCAACCTGATCTTAAAAATATCTTGCATAGCCTTTATTTTTCTTCCTTACCCCTATATGTGTCTTGAATATCACCTTATCTATGGTCAAGCCTTATGTTCATAGTCCATTAGGGATTCTAGGATTTGGTCATTCACAACGTGAAGGACCTTAGTTAGTGGTTCTAACATTATGGAGTCTTGAGCATCCCTCTGTATATTTGCATTGAATACGACAGACTGACCTCTGATATCGTCTATCTTTCCTTCTATAACATCTTTGTTTCCACTACTGAACAGTGAACATCCTCTTCAAACTTAGCTTTTCTATATCTGGGAGATGTAAAGAGATGAAATGTGTGGTGTGGTAGAGAGTAGCTGGGTAGGCAAGCTTTTCCTTGTTCTGTGTATATGTCTTTATCAAGCTAAGGACTTCTGCATGATGATAAACATATTTGGCTATGGGCTTCACCTTGTGCACAACTGGTTTGACCAACTCAAACCTTGCAAAGTCATCTCACTAATTCCTAAGAATGAGCCAACTTTGATATGGAAAGTCTGTGTCTTGAACTTACTTCTGCAGGCTGTCTTCAACCACATCACCTTATAGAGGGTAGTTACAGTGCCATCAATTTTAACTCTTTGAACTCTATGATCTGGAAGCATATGAATTCTTTGTTTGGAATTTGCTCATGGTATAGCTATGACAAGAACAAATACAACCTAACACACTTAGAAATGAGCCTATTCTATTAATTAAAGAGAACATGTCTTGCTTTCTTGTACTGGCTATGCTCACTTGTGAATTTTGACAATGGAAGAAATTTTAAGTAAGAAACATTTTTATTTCAAATGTAACAATAAAATTGCTATATAGGATGAAGAGCTTCAATCTAGGACTCCTCAACTATTAGCTAAATACTTGAGCCAAACTTTTGGAAATGATCAAGATTGTCTACAAGTATTTCACACTAAATATATATGGTACTCCTTACAATTGCAAATAAAAAGAATCCTTTGACTAGTTGTCAGATGCATAAACTGGACTTTTTTTTCATCGAAGATGCCTGTTGAAGGTTGCTTTCTTTAATCACACTTCTACTTGTGATAAACACTTTCTTGATTGTTGCATGATCAATATTTTTTCTTTACTTGAAGGATGTTCTTCTAGGAGTCAGATAGTTGAAATTTGTTCACAACTCAAAGGATGGTCTTTTGGAAATTTGTGTCAATTTATTACTACTAAGTTGAAAGATGTTCTTTCGGAGACTTGATCAAATTTTGTTTGACTTGGATGGTCTTTTTTTGGCTTAAAAATGGTCCTTTGGGAGTTGTGCAAACTGGAATTTCCCTATTAATGAGAAATAGACTATTGAAAGCTGCTCCACTTGTTGTTGCTTGTAAAACACCAAATCTGCCCAAAAAACGTTTAGTTATTTAATGGGAAAATATTGTGAAGGTTGCTTCAAAGGGATGGTTCTTAGGACTCATTTATATTTTTGGGAATTTGGAAATCTTGGAAAATCTTTATTAGCCTCATACAATAAATAAAGGGAATTTGACATTAAATTTAAATATTTGTGATTTGTTCATGTGATTTTGATTTTAATCATTAGTGTAATGCCAACTAGCTGGCAAATACTGGCCAAAGCTACTCTGAATGGGTACAAGAAGTAGCACATATGGTGGGAGTGTCTAATACATCACCCTCACTTTAGATCTAGAAAAGAATTAAAAACATAAATGAGTATCCCATTGATCGTATTGTAACATTAGAATTCCTGAATAGGCAGGACCGTAGGACCAAAAACAAGGGACAAAAGAATTCTATCAATGGATGAATTTTTTTTTTTATTTGATAAATCCTCTGTCGTTATTGCCAATAACTCTGCAATGGGAAATACAAATGCTATTGGTTACTATTTTTCTAGCATGGCAGCATTAGTAGTGGTTGATCTATTCTGGAAAAAAGCATTTGAACGGCTTGTCTTAATCCCCTTTTTTTTAAAAGTGGTAATGAATTTTAAAAAAATGTTTACCTTTTTTTTTGGGCTCATTTTTACACAGATTGCTAAAGTTTTGTTATGGTTTTGCTCTTTTGAACCCAGGGAATTGAATTTGATTTACACTTTTGGCAACTGTGTCAATGCTGTTTAATGGATTGTTACTACTGTCTAAAATCTTTTATTTCATCAACAAATTATTGCCTCTTGCTCATTATGTTTCTTTTAATTCTAATATCGAGGTTCTGCACAGCCAACATGATTTATTTTGAAAGTTATTATCTGAAAAGAATGATTTCTGAAAGTGCCATTGCCAGCTTATCATTACTGACTACTCCATTTGTCTTGTTTAGAAAAATAACTTTTAATGAATATTTTACTATTTTTTCCTCTAAATCATGGATTTAATCTAAGGTGGCCTTAGTAGTGAGCTAAGCAAGGACTTTTGGAGCCAATGGAATGCCATGTGTAGTAGAAAAGTTGAATTTGCTTTTTTAATGAAAGTTATAAATTTTGGAAATGGATTTAATATGAATTAATTTAAGTATTATTATCATGGAAATAGATTAGAAACAGTCAATTTCCAATTGATCAGAGAAAAATGGATGAATCTCTATGGTGAACATTAGCGAGAAAAACAAATATGCAATACAAAGACCAATGCGGTAATTATAATTTGTATTATTGCAAAACCAAGTTATGGCTACCTCATTGATCAAATAACAATGAAGAAATAACTTGGGTAATTTAAACTTAGGTAAATTGCATATTTTGAGTATATCATATGAAGTTGAGTATAGGATTTTTTTTCTTTTTGCTTTTTCTGTCTTAATAGTTCAATACTCATTGTTGACTCCCCACATGGCCATTGCAGATACAAGAGTGGAGAAAGAGGATGTTAAGAATTATGGTGAGTATATTAAATTCCTTTGTCTAGGCTATGTATTTTCATTATTAAATATTATGTAAAATAGTAGATGTTTTAAATTCCATCCGGAGGTTTTTGAACTTTGAAGTAGTACATTTCTCCCTTTTTGTATTTAGTGACCATGTTAATTGTCTGAAACTAAGCATGCCCACTGCAATGAGATTTACATGGATGGTGATATTGCATTTGCCACCTCATTGCTATTTTCTTATGCACATTTCCTTATTGATTTGTTGGTTGATATGAGCAAAGTTGATACCAAAAGAAAAAATGTATTATGCTTTCCACAAATGATCCAAATTTGTCAATGTTACTGGAGAGGAAATTCAGGCTAACTATTATAAGCAATTCAATGCATTTTACTTATTGCACGTGTACTTTTGAGTAGTATCCTTGTTAATATTTTATTGCTTCCTAAATCTGTTCTTGATAAGGGAGTTATCAAATTCACATGTAATCTGTTCAATAATGAAGCCTCAAGAAGGAAGCTTAAGATTAATATTGTAATTTTTAGCCTGAAGTATGGAACATATTGTACACAGTTCTTATTTGATAGGATAATTTCACTAGATGCATGGTAAAAAGGGTAGATGGATTGTGTATCATTGCATCTTAGCTTACCATGTGGTATATATGTTTACGGCATGTGACATTCCTTCATAGTGCAAGGTGATATTATTCTCCAGCTAGTAGCATCCTTTGTTGTCCCTGTTTTCGCTTTGTTAATCAACACTCTCTCAACCCAAAGTTCTGAATTTATTTAATTTTAGTGTGGAAGTTTACTTTATCAAGGTCTCCCATTGTTACTAGAAAATGTTTTCTAAGTTATGGCTCAAAGGAGAATATAAAATATCTTTTTGTTATAGGTGTGGCTCAATTATTCGTTCACAACTACACATGCATGAATTCGAAAAGCAACAGCACCTTTTAGGGAAAATGGCTCATAGACATTCCAAGAAACACATGGGAGTGCTGGGCCCTTTTCCACTAAAGGGCACACATTGACCAAGAAAACTATGATAAGCACCAATAAATGATCACTTAAACCCATATCAATATCACTGCCAACCTGGATGCTCTTACTGCTTTATTTTGTTCATTTATGCCACAAAATGATGTGCTAAATTGCTAATCATTTAAGGTCTCCTTCAGATTCCCTTCTACTTTTTTGCCTTAATTCTCTTCTAGAGCAAATGCTTTAAATGGAAATCATTTATATTTGTTGCTATTGTAGCAAGGAAAACGACCTAGATGGCTGTGGGTTAAATAGGGAAGCATATTTCTTAGTTCATATTGCACCTAGGAAGGTAGTGTTGTGATGCTAAAGGTTAGCTTTATTAAAATATGGCATCCTCACCCCAATGAATGATGACTTTTTGTCTTTTTTCATTATAATTAAGTTTAATGATATAAGAAATTCATACCATGTCTTTTATGTAAATATGTTGTGTTTACGACGGATTATGGTGATGTTCTGATGGTTGGGGACTGTTTGATGAACATTAGATATGGATCACACTAGATGACCACCTAGATAAGATATTGTAGTTCCATGTTTATTGTTGCACGTCTTCAGAATAAAGTTGAATTTAATCTGGGTATGTGCGGGCAATCTGTCTGTCTGTCTGTCTGTCTGTCCTCTACTTCCATTAACTGCATTTTAGCATCTCTTTTTATCATTGTTGATGCTAGTGCTCCAATCCCTAATTCAGCGTGGTTTGTGCTTGACGCTATGCAATTCATACTGGAGATTTTGCAATTTCTTGCTCATGCAGTCAATTTCCCTTTGCAAATTTAACATTTCTGCTTCAAAGTGGTCTTCGATCCACTGTTCATCACGTTCTGCTATTTTATTCCCAGATTGTTCATTTTCACTGCATCTGGTTTGCAATTTACTTACTGATTAGAAGTGTTAAATCTTTTACCCACAGGATCTGTATTTTTGCTTTGGGCCTGAAGAGTTGGATTATTCCCATTAAATCATCTTCTTTCCTACAATATATCATTTTATTTGTAAATTTGTAGAGTGGGAGCATTTGTTTTTCATTGCATTATGTAATGTTAGTTTTAAATGCACTATCCTGTGACTTGTTAGGATGTTACTATTACAACATTACTAGAATTGTTTACTGTCTGATCATTTTAACTAAGAGCTTGTAATCACCCAGTACATTCTCAGCATCTAATTTCATGATAAGTTACAACCTCTTTGAACAATGTCAATGTGGCTAATACATCTTGCATACAGCTATACCATGTGCAAAAGAGAAATCTTCATTGTCTCTTGGGTTAATTACAAATGCTTCAACCCTAACATCAAAGAGAGAGAGAGAGATAGGAGGAAGATGTGGATGTGGCTGTGCAGGGAGGGAGGGAGGAAAAGAGATGTGGATGTGAATGTGTTTACATTTAATTACACCTATGATTCAAGCATTCAGGTGCTAACAATGCCCTCAGGAAAACCAATGGATATCCAATGTTGTCCTTATATCTCAGGGCAACCTTGACATCAGAGAGAGAGAGAGAGAGAGAGAGAGAGAGAGAGAGGTGCATGAGGATGTGCTTACATTTAATTACACCTATGATTCAAGTGTTGAGTTGCTGACCATGCCGTCAGGAAAACTGTTGGATATCCAATGTCACCTTTATATCTTGGGGCCTTAAAGGTCTGTCCTCTGGGTTTCCATTACTGAATATCTTTATATCTCGGGGCCTTAAAGATCTGTCCTCTCAGTATCCATTACTGAAGGATAATGCCCTCCAAGTATGTAGCTTGTTAATTGACCTATTAACTCTAGCTTCTATATAATTTTCAAACACCTTATTAATTTTTCTTTCAATTTGTGACTGGCATGAACACACTATCCAAAATGTGGAATGTAAATACAACTGTTAAAGGGTTTAAAGTGTTTACTTATTTATAATGGCAATTACAAGACTAGGATTTATTCAAGCGGTTTATTCATTTCAAGACTTTGGAGACTGTAGATAGAGTAGATCACTAATGTATTTGCACTGGATTATACCCTTTTTTTCTAAGGGTACGTGGGGACCTTATAGGCCTCAGTTTCATCCTGGGCAATGTTTTAGAACAGCTTGCCTTAACTCAACAGGGCTTGTTGGGTGAAACCTGCCGGGGTTCCAACCCATGATTTCAACCCTTACTAGTTGGTTTGGTAAGATAGATGTTACACTGGATGATACTGAATGTTAAAATAATTAAATAAGCTATTTAATTTCAGAGGAGTGCAAACATTTTAGTTTTATTGAACAATTTCATTGAAATAAAATTCAAGTGAATTCATACTGAATCGCACAGATTTCTTCTACAGTGGCAATTATTATGTAGTTTTTGCTGTGCCTGATGGTATGTTCTGTGTTTTTTAACTGTTCAGTGGCCAGGGGCAGAAAGCGGAAAGGTGATTCTGGAGCTGAGGTATGTGTGGCTTGGCATGATGGAAAATATGATTGGTTCAAGTTAAATACAAAAAATTCTCTCTCAATAAACTAGTTTGGATTCCATTAGCACATATATGATTTAGGGATTTGGATAAATAAAACATCAAATTAATGAAGATTATAAAATATTCCATGAACATGAAATGCTAGCTCATGTGTTCATCAATAATTACTAATTATAGGAGCTGTTAATGTTTTAACTGTAATATTCTCTATTGCTGGTTTGGGTTTCAGCAGTTCACCAATTATTTTTTCCCAGGTCTGTACAATATATTCAGGCTTATATATACGTGTGTGCGTGCGCATGCACATGAATGCGCACACACACATGTGAATGCTGATGTAAGCATTTTGGGTAAGAGTCTCTGACACTGAAACCTGATTTAAAATAAAAAAGCATTAAAAACTGGGACAAATTTACATACCGATAAAGTGTTTCAGTTTGAGTTTCTGCAGGGAATAACTATTGTTATCCAATTTTTTAACACAGCCATCTGACTCCCCCAAATTTTTACCACAGCCATCTACACAACATTCCTCTTTCTTTGGTAACATCAATCACCTCCTTCATGTACTCCACTAAACACCTATGCTCCCCTAAGTTTCAGGGACAGGGACAGCGGGACATGTTTCCGGTACGGGGGTATTTTTGGGCCATTTTTTAGGGGACGGCAGGGGACAGTTTAAAAAAATAGGGAAATTTTTAAAAATATAGACAAATTTCAAATATTCATATCATAACATTGATAAAGCATTCAGCATAAACATTATAGAAGATTAATACATAACATTAGACTTGAATTGAAATTTCACATGAGAATTGACAAACAAATTAAAGAAATTCAAATGCTTTCATTGTCTATGTACAGACATATTATATAAGAATTATAACAAATACATACATATTATATAAGAATTATAACAAAATGCCTGTGTTAGTTTTTATGATCAGATATAAAACTCAGAATTTAATTTAAAATCAGACACATAAACACAGCATATACCCTGGGAAAACCCTCCACTTGAGGGAGAAAAACCCAGCAACAATAAATCACTTATATATTGAATATAGAGCAAAAGTCTTCTTTACAATGAGGCCAATTATGAGGCCAAGTAATGGCACCACAACCTGATGCTAACACAGAAATAATATAATGCTTCTTGCTGATGATAAACTCAGTCTCCTTCAATATATTGATCTGCACTTTGATGGACTTTTTCTTACACCAACTCACACTTATGAGTATGGAATGAACAAGTGAATATGAATGAATCAAGGATTGAACAGCATCTTCTATTTATACTATTTGATTGAGGAAGACTTCAAAGGATGCGTCTCTTCAAGGTATAAGGTTGGCCACAAATGAAGTGAAATGTCTCTTCAATAAAATCGCTGATTAGGAAGGGTCTGAAGAGCACAAAGATATACTGAGAGGGGGGGGGGGAGGTGAATCAGTATATCAACAAACTTTTACCCTTTACAACCTTTATCAACTTCATACTCTAACACAACTCAACTATGCAAGAATATCACAATACGAACAAGTTGACACCAGCAATTGTACTTTATAAATTATGTAAGCTTTTACAATGAATGTAGGCACCAACCTACTTGAATCACCAAATATGTAGTTTAGTAGGCACCAACCTACAAAGAGCACCAACCCTTAATTCTGATTTAGTAGGCACCAACCTACAAGGAGCATCAACCCCTAATGCTGATTTAGTAGGCACCAACCTACAAGGAGCATCAACCCCTAATGTTCGTAGGCACCAACCTACAAGGAGGCTCCAACCCCACTTGCCAAGCACCTACTTAGCAAAGATAGAATTATCAAGAATAATACTCCACCTTTAATGTTGCTTCATCAACGGATGATGGACAATTCTGCTCAAAACACTCTTCCTCTTGAATCCCACTCTTATACTTCTTGAAAGATATTCACACAAATCAGCTTATGATGAATTTACCTTTCTTCCACATCCAAATCTGTCTTTTAATTCTCTTCATACAAAATCTGCTCAACAGCTACAATTTGTCTTACCTCTGCAATAGATGATGTTAATGATTTACTTTATGATGAAATCATCAAATCTGCATTATACTCTTCTTCCCAAATCTTTACTTATTCTTGTTCACCAATCTGTTTTAATTGATGCATCATATATGTCTTATTCACAAATCACTTTGTAGCATTACACTGATATCTGCCTTCAATCCACTTTAATTCTGCCTCAAGCCTGCTTGTATTTGATGATATAACTGTTATTACACACAGCATACACACTTCCTCAAATCTGCTACTGCATTTATTAATAATTTTCCATTATTATTTTTCCAGAATCTGCTTATGTCTCAATGAAATAGCATTTATTCCCACAGCACAACTCACTACATCTGATTGTGTTTCAGAGATAGAACATTTGTTCCAAAACACACTCCTACGTTCTAATGATATAACATTTATTTTCATACAGCCACTCTCTACATTCTTCAGATAAATCTCAATTTTCTCACGTACACTCTACATATTTATACCTTTTCTTTGATCTTTAAGAGAGGCGTCCCTATTGAAGGAATGTGTCTATTGTTTAATAAAAAACAACTCTTCATAAGCTTGTGCCTCTTCCATACAAATCATAACCTTTCATTAATATATTTCCTTAATAGATTTCAAGGATCGTACCACTTTGTTATCAAACAGCACCTCGATATTCATGATTTATTTAATACAAGTCTTTGTCTAACATCCTTTTGTCTTTTATGGGCACCACTTTATTTGATCGAACATCTTCTAATATTCTTTAGAATCGTAGCCTTTTGTTTTAAAAGAAACTTTTAATCGCACCTTTTTTTTTTTTGTCATTTTCTGTATTTCGTCTTATTCTATTTGCTTTTTAGTTTTGTCTCATTCATGCCCAGCGCTCCTTATAGTCTTTCAATTTCTGAATCGTTGTTCTCTCTTTTTTTTCTTTTTCATTTTTTGTTTTGTTTTGTTTTTTTTTAATTTCGTCTTTTTCTTATTTTGTCTTATTCTACTTTGACTTTTTTCTGTTTTATCTTTTCTGTTTTTTCTACGTTTGTCTTCTAGGCTGTCTTTAATCACTGTCATTTTAAACATATCATTTAAATCACTGCTGTATTCTCTACTCATCAAATCTGAGCAATTGTGACAGGTCTTCAGATATCAGATTCACGAGCCTCTGTCAATGGATCACTTTATTGACATTAATGATATTTACATCTTGCATTCAATGTGCATTCAAATTCAATGTGCATTTAATGATATTGCTATGTTGACAACCATTTCCTATACTCTCATTTGTTCATCAATCATGACTACCTTCTTGTCATCAATGATGTTCAATCTCACCAACAATCTCGGTCTTTCACATTAAATACAACAACTCTTTGTTTATGTACCTTCTTGACATCAATGACAACATGTGTATGCACCTTTGACATCAATGACAACATTTCCAACAGGGTCGACCTCAATGAACAATTATGAATTGACAAATAAATAAAATATTATTTAATATACTAGTGACATGTCTCTCCATCATCGGATGTCTCAATAAAATAAATAGCTGATAGGCTATATGCAATTTTATGACGTGAATCGAGGCTGGAAGGATGAGCCTGAAGCTGCTATAACATCAACACTCCCTCTTAGCTAGGGAGGAATACTTCTAGCTGTATAAGACATATCACCTCATTGTGATGTCAACCACCATGGCTACTCCCATATGTGGAAAAGGAACATATCACCTCATCGTGATATCAACCACCATGGCTACTCCCATGTATAGTAAATGTGCACAAGTGCCCATCATGGAATCACTCAACGTGATGTCGTCATCTCATCATGACGTTCACCATGGCTACTCCTAGAGGGTGAAAAGCACAAGTACAAGAAATTCATCACGGACTCTCTCCTGTGATGTTGTCATGGAGTCACTCAACATTACATCCACCATGGCTACTCCTAGAGGGTGGAAACAAGGGCTTTCACCTCAAATTTCTCTCACAGAGAAAGATGCATTAAACAATGGCTTACACCTCAAATCTCTCTCACAGAGAGAAATGCATTAACAAGGGCTTGCACCTCAAATCTCTCTCACAAAAAGAAATGTATTAAAGATCACTGATGCTGAGACTCCCTCTTAGCTAGGGCTTCATTCTCCACCATACCAAGCTTGTCTCAAAAGTACACAAACTTTATTCTGGAGAGAGGCTTGGTGAGAATATCAGCGGTCTACTCATCAGTGCTAATGTATTTCAACTGGATAACTTTCCTCAATACCATATCTTTGATGTAGTGGTATTTGATCTCAACATGTTTTGTTCTGTCATGAAACACTGGGTTGACAAAAAGCTTCACACAACTTTGATTATCACAATGAATGATAGTCGGCTCCAATGATTGTCCAATCAATCCTGCAAGGAGCTTTCGAAGCTACACTACTTTTCGAGCTACAACACAAGCTGCAATATACTCGGCCTCTGCGGTGCTTAGTGCCACTAAAGACTGCTTCCTGCTACACCAGGAGATCATCGCAGATCCCAAACTAAAGCAACATCCAGAGGTGCTCTTCCGATCAGCTACACACCCTGCCCAATCAGAATCAAAAAATCTTTGCAGCTTTAGGTCCACACTGGAAGAATATCTCAAGCCATACCCAACTGTGCCACGCAAGTATCTTAGGATATGTTTTGCTGCAATTAGATGTATTTTCCTTGGTTCACACATGAATTGACTAAGTGCACTCACTGCATAGCAAATATCTGGTCTAGTATTGACTAGATACATCAATGATCCAATCAACTGCCTGTACATAGTAGGATCCACCGGATCAGAACTAGCTGCAGACTCTTTTAGCTTCTGCAAATTGGTTTCCATCAGTGTAGACATGGATTTGCAATCCATCATACCAAATCTCTTCAAGATGTCTATTGTATACTTCCCTTGACTCAGAATGATCTCATTAGGCCTTTGCCATACTTCTAAACCAAGGAAGTAATGCATGTATCTAAGATCCTTCATTTCAAATTTAGAAGCTAACTCCTTCTTGCATTTGATAATGAGGTGTTCTTCTCCAGTAAGAAATAGATCATCAACATAAAGAACCAAGATCAATGCCTCACCATCAATTACCTTGAAGTACAGGTTTGAATCAGCATCATTCTTGGAAAAGCCCAAGCTCATTAGGTATCGATCAATCCTCTCATACCAAGCACGAGGAGCCTGCTTAAGGCCGTACAAAGCCTTCTTTAGCTTGCAAACATGTGACTCCTTCCCATGAACCTCAAAGCCATCAGGTTACTCAATATATACCTCTTCCTTGATTACACCCTTCAGAAATGTTGTCTTCACGTCCATCTGGTGTATCTTCCATCCTTTAGATGCTGCAATAGCAATGATGGTCCTGACGGATGTATAACGAGCAACTAGAGCAAAGGTTTCCTCATAGTCTACTCCCTCTTTTGGAGAGAATCCTCTAGCCACAAACCTAGCCTTGTACTTCTCGATGCTCCCATTAGCCGCATGCTTGATCTTGAAGAGCCACTTAGAAGAAACAATAGATTTTCCTTCAGGTCTAGGTACGATGTCCCAAACATCATTCTTGAGGATGGATTGATACTCTTTAGCCATAGCATCTCTCCATACTTGCTGACTAGTAGCTTCCTCAACACTGGAAGGCTCAGACTCAATGATTTGACTCATCAATGCAACATAGCTTGAAAACTTGTGAGGTCTCTTGCTTTCTCTGAATGTTCCTCTTGGGGCTGCAAATCTTTCTGCCTCCTGCATTGTTTGCCTAGCCCAAAGAGGTCTCTTACGACCAATCACAATGTCTCTCGACCCATCAGTAGGTTCCAAATGCTCAACTGGATCATCATCTTCTTTAGGATCAGTAGCCTCCCTCTAAATCTCAGGAGTATGGTCAACTTCCATATCCTGAGGAGACTCTTGGTCTTCATTGTCCATCTCCATATGAGTGCCCTGAGATCTCCTGAATGCAACATCTTCTTCAAATGTAACATCCCTGCTGATCTCAATCAGCTTCTAACCTGGAATGTACACTCTGTAAGCTTTTGAAGACTCACTGTAGCCCACAAATATTCCCTTCTTGCTAGATGGTTACAACTTTGTCCATTTATCTTTAGGTACATGAACATACACTGGACAACCAAAGATCCTCAAATGACTTACTTCCGGCTTCACCCCTGTGAATGCTTCTTCGGAAGTCATGTTCTCCAAAATTCGGTGAGGGCTTCTATTCTAAACATACACAACTGTCCTAGATGCTTCAACCCAAAGGAAGGTTTGCAGATCTTGATCATGAATCATGGCTTTGTTTGCTTCTACAATAGATCTGTTCTTCCTTTCTGCAACACCATTTTGTTGAGGATTGTAAGGGACACAAAACTCCCTCTTAATCCCTGCTTCAATGCAAAAGTTACGAAATCTTCCGGAGATGTATTCTCTTCCATTGTCGGATCTTAGAACTTTGATCCTCTTTTCAGACAAGTTCTCTACCTGAGCTTTAAATTCCTTGAATCTTTCAAGTACTTCCTCAGATTCCTTAGACTTTAAGAACTAAATCCAAGTCTTTGTAGAGTATTCATCAATGAAAATAATGTAATTCAAGAAACCACTCAAAGAAGCAATAGACATTGGACCACATAAATCAGAATGAATAAGATCTAGAATACATTTAGATCTACTTTCACTACTATGAAATGGAACTTTAGTATTCTTACCCAATGCGCATCCTCTGCAAGTGCCTTCATGCTCCTGGTTGAGTTTAGGAAGGCCCGTGACCATCTTCTCCATGGTTGGTAGTGCTCAAAAGTGAAGGTGAGCAAGTCTTCTATGCCAAAGTTCACATGAACTTGATGAATCATGCAACAAAGCCTGAAGTGGACGAGTGCAAAGTCTGTAGAGACTCTCATGTCGAACTCCAATCGCCCGAGCAGTCTTGATACTTGAGTTCTTCGGCCATGCAAGAACTTTACCTTCGGAGAATGCAACTTGGTATCCCTTGTCCTCCAAGGCTGAGATAGAGACAAGGTTCCGCTTGATACCAGGAACAAATAGAACACCACTCAATTGTAAGGAGATGTCGGAATCTAGGTGAATAGACGAGGTCCCAACTCCTTTCACAGAATAACTTGCATCATCACCAATAATGACTTGAACACTAGAATCTCTCTCCACTAAATCTGATAGGTGCTCTCTAAATCCAATGATGTGGCGAGAGGCACCACTATCAATCAACCAAGTGTTGTTGTTTATAGGCACATTGCATGATAAGGTAGAATAGAATAGAAAGCCACTTAAATCCTTCTATGGAGAGATTTCACCCACATTTGCAATTGAAGCCCCTGCTGCTTAGGTCGGGTTGGACAATCCTTTGCATAGTGACCAAACTTGTCACATCTAAAACATTGAATGCGAGAAAGGTCTTTCTTCTTCTTAGATGCAGGGGCACCAATCCTTTATCTCTATTCCTCTTGAAGTAGCCTTTCTTCCCTTCTTTTCCTTTCTTCTTCGAGGATTGAGCGGCAAGAACATGAATGTCTTCATTTTTAGAGCTTTGTCCAATGCCTCTCGCAGCCAACCTTGATTCTTCTTGAATACAATCCGCCCTCAAATGATCAAACTTAGGAGGTTTTGATCTTCCACTGATTCCTTGAATGAATGGCTCCCAAGATTGAGGAAGACCATTAAGAGGCAACATAGCCAAATCCTTGTCATCAACAATATGCCCAATGGTAGAGAGCTGATCTCTCAACTCAGTAATCTTCATGAAGAATGTAATGACAGAATCTTCCTTCGCCATCTTGATATGATGAAGCTGTTGCTTTAATGCAAGAGGTCTACTTGTGTTATTTATCTCATACATCTCCTCCAAGGTTTTGAACATCTCCCTTGCTATTTTCAACTTGGAGATAATAGGCACAATGTGATCTTTCACAGAATCAACCAACATCTTTTTCGCCTTGGTGCCATTTCTCTTCCATTGAGACTTCTCATTCTCATCGGATGGTTTGGGAACTTCGCCCTCCATGAACTCAGCTAACTCATTTTCTTCCAAAGCGAGCATTACTCTAAACTTCCTAGATGTGAAATTGGCAGCACCCTCGAGTCTATCTTCGATCTTGAGCCCGTTCACCATCTTGACAATAAGATAAACACAAGAGAATGAGAATAAGAGAGTATGAAAGTGCTGCTTATGAGAAATCTGATCACGATCTTTCTTATACCCGCTCTGATACCATATTAGTTTTTATGATCAGATATAAAACTCAGAATTTAATTTAAAATCAGACACATAAACACAGCATATACCCTAGGAAAACCCTCCACTTGAGGGAGAAAAACCCAGCAACAATATATCACTTATCTATTGAATATAGAGCAATAGTCTTCTTTACAATAAGGCCAATTATGAGGCCAAGTAATGGCACTACAACCTGATGCTAACACAGAAATAATATAATGCTTCTTGCTGATGATAAACTCAGCCTCCTTCAATATATCGATCCGCACTTTGATGGACTTCTTCTTACACCAACTCACACTTATGAGTATCGAATGAACAAGTGAATATGAATGAATCAAGGATTGAACAACATCTACTATTTATACTATTCGATTGAGGAAGACTTCAAAGGATGTCTCTTCAAGGTATAAGCTCGGCCACCAATGAAGTGAAATGTCTCTTCAATAAAATCGCCGATTAGGAAGGGTCGGCCTCAATGAACAATTATGAATTAACAAATAAATAAAATATTATTTAATATACAAGTGACGTGTCTCTCCATCATCGGATGTCTCAATAAAATAAATAGCCGATAGGCTATATGCAATTTTATGACTTGAATCAAGGCTGGAAGGATGAGCCCAAAACTGCTATAACATCAACAACCTAAATGCACCAAGTTTCAACTATAAAATGACAAAAACATAGAAAATATATGGCTCCAAGTTGAATGGGCCTTTTGCATAGGTTTTGAGGACTTCGGAAGGACATTCAAATGGGTTTGTAGTTGCTGGCCCTGCTACACTCCCACTCCCGGAAGAACCTCTAGTGACTTCCATACTTCTATGAGTTTTACTTCTTAGTCTACTTTTTTCATGCATTTAAACCTCAACCTCCTCATTATCATTACTAGTATTCTCACTGCTGCTCATGGTTTTGTTTGGTTAAGAATTGAAAATAGAGCTGCAAGTTCAAATAAAAGATAAAATAAACTCACAATGCCCTTCCTATGTGGTAAAAAAAATTAAAATTGAAAGAATGGAAAACAAATTGAAAAAACAAATGTAAAATGAAGAACTTACTTCTAATGGAGTAGATTTGATACCCTAGTCTCCTCTTTCAACTGCTGTTCTCTCCTCTTTTACTTGCAGTTCTTCTCTTGCTGCTCTTCACCTCAGGTTTGCAAATGTCAAAAATGAGAATATTTTTTTCTTTTTGGTTGTTTTGATAAGTGAAATAGGTTTAGGTTTTGTTTGAAGGGGTGGAATGTGGAGTCCTAGTGGACCCGCCCATCCCTTTTTTTTAATTTATAAATGTGTCTTTTACAAAAAAATAAAGTGAAATGTTGCTGGGCCATAGGGGAAGGCTAGCTGTACCCAAGACGGTTAGGGGACTTCTAGAAATCCCTTGGCCATCTTGGGGACAGCGAGCTGTCCCCTGCCATACCTTGCTTTTTGGGGTGTTTTGGGGACATCTCCCTTTTTTTTGCATTGATCGAGGACGGGGAGGGGATGTTTCCAAGGCGTCCCCAAGTCCTTGAAACGTTTCGGGTACGGTGACAGAGGTACCAAGGTAGGGGACGCATCCTCGGGGAGCACTGCTAAACACTCATGTAAAGTATGTTGAATTCTTCATTCATGGGAAGTAAAATTCTTTCACTGCCAAAGTGCTAGAAATATACTGCATTGTCAAATAAATCTATTTTGCGTTAGAAAGAGGTATGTTGTGTAGGTGGCTGTGGTAAAAAGAAATGTTTTATTTTTGAAGAAACTCATTTTTTTTGTTGTGCCAATTTTCCCTAGGTTCGTCATGTGTACACATCAGGCACTAACCCAGGCCTATGCATTTGCCTTAGGTACATCTAAGACGTACCTGGGAAAAATGCTCAGGCTGATGGACATGCCCTGGGCATACCCAGATTGGATGTGGCCTGGGATTTGAATTAGGCTAGGGATCTGAACCTGGATCAGTTCAGTTCAGGTATGATTGGGCATATGGCGTACTTGGTAACATACGTAATAGCTCAAATCTATTTATATCATTGTCTAGAAACTAAGTAACTGGTCCTAGTACTGGTTCAGGTTTGGGTTCAGGGGTTTGGTCAAAATTTCTTTGGGGGCTTGGGTTCATTTTGTGTTTGTCTATACAAAAGCAAACAAAAATCAGCAATATATACATATTCTCAGCATTAATAAGTTCAAAATACCACACATAGCATCATATATTGTATAATAAATAAAACCACCATAAAATAAAAAATTACAGTGCCAGTTAGTCAAAACTTGAATGTCATGATATATATTATACATTAAAATTAAAAAATAATAATATCAAGTGTCGATAATCAGCCATCACTGATCAAGCATCATCATATGGGTCTTCAAAAATGTCATCACCATCAATATTATCAAAACATAATAATAGGCATTATACACTAACTACATCATCCCCCCAAAAGAAAAAGTTGTCTTCCAGATGACAAGAAAAACAAGTAAGCATCAAGTAACATTAGGGAAGATTATCCAATCTGATGACAATATTGTAGACAAAGACCTAGAGGCAAACTTGGAAGCATAGTTCACAAACTCGGACTTGGAGAGTATTTGACAAACCAAATGAGCTCATTTTTAAGCTCAAATTAAGACCTTCAAAACTACATAGAAATTCATGGTGCACATCATTTTGCGTTCAAAACAAGAGGAATATTTTTGTTTTGCATTCACAAAAATGACTTTATTTTTGTCTTTAAAATGCATTCAAATCCACGTTTTAGGGTTTGGAGGGGCAAATTTTGCTTTCTGGTAAAAATTAGAAGTAAAAATTATAAAAAATAAAAAATGAAAAATGTTGAAATATGCCACCTGGGCATTGTTTCCCGTCAAATTCACTGCGGGTATGCCTTGGTTCGTTTCAGATGGACCTGCAAGTGAAGTGCGGGACTTTGGGCACTCCCCAGGGCAGACCGGACCCAAACAAGGGGGTTTTGCTTAGCGAACCGGTAACACAGTCTAGATCTATTATTTTTCTTTGTTCTCTATGCAGGATTGGATTGACAGGATTTCATCTAAAGATTCATTTAGAATAATGTTTGGACTTTGATTCCTTTGGAAGATTTGCAATGGAAAGATGAAGCTTTGGAGTAAAACAATTTTATCCACTGTAATTCCTTGAGGCCTGACATGAATAACAACAAATTCCATTTTAACTAGATAAACTTTTTGCAATTTTACACTTTTTGGTTAGGTGATTAAAACAATTCTTGACAGTGATTATTGTCTGCAATTCTTATTGTTGATTAAATTCTTAACACTTCCTTAGTAGTTGTCCTCTTTCAGAGTCCAGTTGAAGTCTAAACTATTCTTCCTTAAGTGTAGGCTTCCTGTATCATTGTGGTGTTTGAGGGCTTCGTGAAAAACCTGCAGCTCTGGGGTTTGAGAATTCCGTAGAAACAGATAATCAAGGACTTAACTGTAACAGTTTGCTGGTTCTAGGGGCTTCACAGGTGCCAAATATTTTAAATACTTCACTATGACCAGTACCCTAAAGGCTTCACTAAACCCCAAACAACTAATCTCAGTCCAACTGACAACACTATATCTGTTACTGACATCGCAGTTCAGTTCCCAATTCTATTCCTGCTAAATAATGTTACAGCATTGACAACTTCACCAAGCGTTCCTTGTAATTCTCAAGTGCATTTGATGTGTGAATGATGCATTTAATGAGAGATAACAAATGCACTTATAGTTGTTTAAGTGATTTAATGAAGCCAACCTGGCCAGCAGTTGGTCCAGTCAGCAGAAAGTTAATATTCAATCCTGCAATTAATGCCATGTCTGTGCAAGAGAAATATTGTTTTTAGATTTACAAATCTGTATTTTTTAAATTAACATCATTGAAGAATTAATGGTTTCATTGATGGGTTTGGTGATACAATGCATGAAGTCATTGTTTTGTCCTCTCTCTGCTTTGAGTACATTGCTTTTGTTTTCAATTGTAAACTGTCATTCATTAACTTAAAAATGCTCTTGATAACTACCCTGTGGAGTTTAGTCCTAGTCTGGGCCGTAACACCGTGTAAAAAGAAAGAATGAAGGGGGGCATATACTTCTTCACTCCAGAAAAGGAGTGAAGAGAGAATCCAGGTACAAAATGAGAATGCATATTTCATCTTACTTTAATTTTGTAATGTTGAGAGATTAGGATTTTTAATCCTAAATTCTTGTTGGTTTGCTACATACATGATAATCTTGTGACATATTTTAGTCATGGTTTCATCCTCTGGAAAATTTTCTTATCTCTTTGTAGGAGAAAGACGGAGAATCTCCAGAAAAGATTATAAAGATTCACTTGCCAACTACTTTGAAAAAGCAGTTGGTTGATGATTGGGAGTTTGTAACTCAGCTGGGTAAGGTAATTAAATTAAATATTGTTTGAAATTTATATGTAATATTTTCATTTGGAAATATATGATATACTGCCTTAGGTTTCATTGTAAAAATTAATTTCATTGAAAATCTAAATGGAACATAATGAGCCATGAGAAGCATATAGAGAAGGGCATTTACATCTTTATAACTTGCATCTAATATGTATATTCAATTTACATTTTGAGCATTGTGTATCATTTAGACTTTCACAGCCATTTACTAGACTATTTTTTAGCATAATTGGCATGCTTATGTTTTGATCAGTATGTGATTGTCTAGGTGTTTTGATTGTTTAGCATCAAAGTTCTATACAGTTCATATTGTTTTGATTGCAGTTGGTTAAGCTTCCACGTAACCCAACAGTGGATGATATTTTGAGAAAGTATCTGGAGCACAAGACCAAGAAGGAGGGCGCGTAAGTGAGTTTTTGTGAATATGCATATTTATTTCTTGTCATGACTGACTACTTCTTTGGTACCATTTGTTGGTTTTCCTCATGTCTTTCAATCTGCTTCGGTCTTTATTGTTGTATTTGTGTGTAAGATACATATAGAGTAAGGTGGATCTTATTGCATTATTGCCATTGAGTTCCATTCAGTATTACTGCATTTAGTTTGTTAGATTCTTTGATATTGGAAGACTATTTATATGCTAGTATTTTTGTTGGGTAAATTATGGTTTATTGTATTTTAGAGTAATGGAGTAAGTCATGTCAGTAATGCAAAAATTGAGAAACTGTAAATGTAATTTTAAACAACAGCTGCGTTACGGTAGGATTTTGTATTTGAAAACCATGATCACAGAACTTTATCTACATCATAAAAAGAAGAAATTTATTTACCAGTGTCAAATTCAGCAGCCCAATATTATTATACTGTTTCAGTCAGTCCCAAATTCATCAACACATCTTTTTCAAGTTCACAGCATTTGGCCTTTGTTTTCATCAAAAATTAACTCTCCAACTTATCACTATAAATTTATTAATAAAAAAGTATACCTGATATACCATTTGTAAAAGCTTGCCATTGATATCATCCTATGTCACAAGGTTCCAGTTCAAGTTCATGTTTGGCAACAACAAAATTTGGATGAAGTTTGGAAGGGAGAAAAAATTCGAAAAACAATTCGTGATAAAATTCACCTTATATAAATTTGATTTTTAAAAGAAAAAATATAAATAATAAATCCATTAAACTGTCGAAATAGTTTAACAATGCTAAATAGATTTGAAATTATATTATATTATAAAATAAAATAGCCAAATTTATCATTTATTAAAATAAATCAGTATTATGTTAAATTTAAAATTAATAAATATTTTACACTCATTAAATTGAAATTAATAAAAAAAAAAAAAATATTATTAAATTTGTCCAAAAAAGAAAAGAAGTAGTGGACGCGGTGGATTCTTTCAAAATGGCCATTGAAAATAAGAATATGTAGTATTTTCTGGATCATGTAATAGAAAACAATCTGGCCCTCCATAAGTTTTAGGCTAACTTGCCGAATCGGGTACAGGCACGGGTACGGCAAAAATTTTGGGGGGGTTGGGTACGGAATCGGGTACGTCCGTACAAAAATATAATAATAATATATATATATATATGCAATGTAGAAACAAAATAAGTTTAGAATGTCATATACCAACACATATGATAAACAATACCATGACAAATTTCAATTTTTGAAACATAATATACTAATTTAAATTCGGTTTTCAATATCAAAAGGATCAAACTTGAATGTCAGGATAGATAATCATTGTTTAACATTTACAAAATACAAATAGTAACCAATTCACTAATTTCGAATTGCATCAAATGGCTCATCATCAAGACTAAGATCATCATCAACATTAACATTAGATGATGGAACCACATTAGCACGTGCACTAAAAGTATGTTGACTACTTGACTCCTCAAAAATTGAAGAAGATTGTGCAATTGCAGCCAAAGAAAGATCTAGGTCAGCTCGCTCTGGTTCTACATCCCACATCTTTGCTGCCCCTTCTTTGTACTCATCCTCTTTGTGAGTAAGAAGGCGCAAGTTGGAATGAACATAAACTAGCTCCTCTGCTTTGTGTGATGCCAATCTATTGCGCTTGACTGAGTGGATGAAGGAGTATGTACTCCAATTCCGCTCAGCTGAAGAAGAACTAGCAACCTATTGAAGCAAAGGGAGCTCTCATTAGAGTTGTTAAATTAAAAAAATTGTAAATCAAACTTCAAATTTGAAAATAACGCATTTTAGTTTTAAATTTTTAAATGATAAAACTTAAAACGTTAAAACTTACTTGAGATAAGACTTTTATTGCAAGAACTTGGAGGTGTGGCATCTTGCAGCCATTGAGGTACCACCAAGAGTGAGCATCCTTCTTATATTTGTCACGGATAGCAGCAGAACTTTGATTATTAGAGTCACAAAAACTAGCAAATTCACTTGAAACTACATCTTCCATCTCAGTATCAGGGAAGAGTTTAACAAGAGCTTTCCTAAACCCATCGTTGACTTCTGTATCACGGTATGGTGGCAATCTGTTTGGCATAGCAAGGACTTGGGGGCTGTAAAATTTGGGTGTCAACGTGAAGGCAAGAAGATGGAGTGGGGTGGTCATTTTGTTCCACCGGTCAACACAAATTGCATGCACCTCTTTGAAAAAGGTTTCTTCAGGATCTTGCTCTTTTTCACATATGATGTTTTTCATCTTCTCAAGCATTGTGTCAATGCCATCATAAACCTCCCCCATGCATGGCTTATCCATGTCAATAAAGCGTATCATGCTCAAAATGGGCTCGGTGAAAGCAAGAAGATATTCCACTCGATCCCACCAAATGTCATCTAGAATCTTATGTTTTATATTTGCTGCCCTCTCATTGTTTGATTGCCTCCATATAGCCCATGAGTGGCTAATGACCATAGCAACAAGCGCCTCTTGCACCTTCACAAGTCGTCTCAAGACGATTGTGTTGGATGCAAATCTAGTTTCAGCCACCTATTTGAAAATAAAAAGTAAATTATTGAAGTAAAACATAACATTAAAGAAATGCAATGTTTGAAGTTTGAGTTACCTTCAACAGCTCTAGTCTTGAGAATGATCTAAAGATAGCTTGTGACATGTGGTGATTTGTTATGAACATTGGGATCTCTTCAGCTTCAACATAGACTTGTTTGATCCAATCTATTTTTGTACCCAACTTTTGCAGCATGAGGTTGAGGGAATGCACAACACAAGGTGTCCAAAATATATGTCGGAATCGTGACTCAACTATCATACCAGCAGCTCTACAATTCTTTGCATTGTCCGTTACAACTTGGACAACATTTTGAGGCCCCACTTCATTAATGCATTGTATAAGGATGTCAGCAATAAATTGTGCATCCTTGACCTGCCCCTCACAATCCACAACCTTTAGAAACATTGCCCCTTTAGGGCACACTGCAATCAAATTAATCAATGGTCTATTTCTTGCATCCTTCCATCCATCAGAAATAATAGACACACCTGTTTCTTGCCATGAGGCTTTGATGGGATATAATGCATCTTCTATATGTTTTACCTCCTTTGACAATATAGTGGTACGCACCTTCTCATAACCTGGGCTTGTGT
Source organism: Sequoia sempervirens (assembly GCA_007258455.2). Taxonomy (NCBI): domain Eukaryota; kingdom Viridiplantae; phylum Streptophyta; class Pinopsida; order Cupressales; family Cupressaceae; genus Sequoia; species Sequoia sempervirens. The sequence continues at coordinate 278,885 of VDFB02275239.1, read as the reverse complement.
ACCCCTTTGGAGCTTCATTTGCTTTTCTTATCATGTCTTGCCAATAAGGTGATCGAACAACATTGAAAGAGATGCCATTTGCATGGAGGCATCTTCCAATGGCTTGGTCAGCAAGTTGTCTTGCATCATTATTGAATGCCTTCTCCAATGGTCCCTTTGCTCTCTTCGAAACACTACCCTCACTGGCATTTTCATCTTCATTTACTCTCAAAAAGGGATGGCTTTCTACTATAGTGACAGGACGACCAATATGCGTCTGAGATGAAGTAGATGGCGTAGTTGAGCCCTTTCCTGTACTTGATGGAGGCATCATTTTTTTTTGAACCCTTGCATCTGCTTCCTCTTGCTCCGCAATATATTCTGCTAGTTTCTCAGGTGTTATAGGTATTTTATTTTTTCCTGGACATGGTTTAATTACCTTTCCAGTAACTCCACACAAATGCGCTTTCACCCTGCTATAAGAACTAGTGTATTTATGTTCACACCCAGGGCATATCCAAACACAAGTCCCCCCACCTGGAACTTGCTCTACTATTTCTACATGTCTCCATAGCGGTGAAGCTGGATCAAACTTGAATGAGGGATTACTATTGCTGACAGAAGCTGCACTGTTTGCCATGATATTTGGAAAATAGAAACAATCTCTAAACCTGCAATTACAAATAAATTATAATTTTTTTAAATCTTAAATTGTATAAATTATAAATTTTTTAAATCTAAACTTTATAAATCTAAATTGTGCAAATCTAAGATAATAATTTCTAATTTTATAAAATAATTATAATTTTTTTAAATTATATAATTATAAATTTATAATATATGAATATTATATTTTAAAAATTATATATATTACTATTATATTATTATTTATTAATAATTTAATAAATTATTCATATAAGATTCTAAGAATGAAAAAATAAGACTATAAATAAATTATATTAATTTTAAATAGGGTTTTGTTTTATTTTAAAAATTATTCATATAAGAATTAAAAAATAAAATTACAATGCTATTAAATTATATTATTAACTATTTTAAATTTTAAAATTTATATTTTAATTTTTAAAACCTACCCTATGTTTTCCGTTTTTAAAACAATAAAAAAAAAATGCAAAAAAATTAAAACTAAAAAAATACCTACCTGGTCGCGCCTTAAACCTGGTTGCGCCTTTGGTTCTTCTTTGCCTGCGCGCGTGGTTTGTCTGCCTCCTTGCACGTGGTTTGTTTGCCAGACCGCGCCCTTGTTTCTCTGTGAGCACCCTTGTTTTTTCCCCTCCTCTTTGTGTTTTTTAAATGCCGTCCAACTCGCGTTTTTTGCGGTCGCCGCCTCTGTGCGTTTTGGTGTGCTGTAAATCCGCGAGATGAGATTCACACGCTAAAGCCGTGTATTTGACAAGTTCGCCCTAAATTTCGTAGTAATCGAGATAAAAGTCAAACGGCGGATGAAAAAACGGTCAAAAAAACGTTTCCGATTTGCCACGTCAGCGAAAAATGTCAGGAATCGCTTTTGGGTTTTAGGAATCAAACCCACAGTGCATTTCGCGATTCCTGTCCGATTCCCACGCGATTCGTTTCAGTACCAGTACCCGAAACGATTCCAAACGGGAATCGCTCAGCAAAGGGTGCCGATTCGGTAACCTAGGTTTTAGGTAGCGCGTATGGAAAAACTAGGTGCAGGGATCATAGCTTTGCTGGAAGCATTCTCTATCACCCTCTGATGTAATAGTTTAAATGTAGGTTTGTTCAGGTTTATGTGTCTATGTGTAGTTGGTTTCTATAATACTATTGCAAAGATGTATCTTGTTTTTTTTCAAAGAAATGAAGGAGTGTCACCCTCTCTGGTGACAATTTGCCAAAAAAAATAAAAAATAAAAAATATTATAATATGGATATATTCAAATCTTTAATTTTAATTTATTAATATATAAATAATAACTATGTTAATCCGTTGCTTCTTCGTGGCCTAGGGTTAAGGGAGTCAAATTAGTCCCCTCAAGTTCTGGGGTTGTCTAGTCCTTGTTTGTTGTTCTACAACTGTTTGTCAGCTGTTTCTGTTTGTGGCCTGTTTGGCCTGTTTTGTTGGGCCCTAGTGGCTCTTGTTTGTTCTTCTCCTAGTTCATGTTCTGGTTTGAACTAGCTTCTTTTTGGCCCTGTGGGCTTTCTGTGTGAAGGGTACAACACCCTATAAATGTTGCTTATTTAATCAAAAACTATGTTAAATTTTTTTTTGATTAGTGAACTCTTTTGATGAGAGCTATGAATCATTGAGGCCACAATCGAGGGACCTCATCCTCGACATGAACACACAACAACCAAACAAACCCGCGAGCACGGTAGCCCAACAAGGGCACAAAGCTCGGGAGCACACCAACCCAGTGAGGGTCTGACACAAGCCTAAATGCCTATGAAATCACCAACATGAATGTTGCAACGATTTGCAATCCGCTAGCACACTGGATCAGCAAAGGCACAAGCTTGTGATCATAGTAACCTAGCAGGGCCACAACTTAACCAACACATTGTAGGATCAACCCCAACTACGTTAAGTTTTATATATTAAATAATAAATATATTATGATCTATGTTACCGAATTGATAGCATTACTTGCTGATTTCGGGTATGGGTCGTACCAGAATCTGGTACACCTAAAAAACCCTACGGAATTGGATAGGGTTTTGCATTTTGCACCTTGAAACAATTCCAAAAATACTTGCCATTTTGCGATGCCACTTGGCGTTTTTAGATCGATTTCAACTCGATTACCATTTAATTTTGGCCTTTCGGTATCAAATCCGAAAAGCCTAACGCATTTTTTCCATTTTATTTTGTTGCGTTTTATCTCCATTTTGTCTGGCGTGACAAGTTGTAGAAAGTTGTTGCAGAGAAAGCACATGCGACACAAGGGAGCAAACTCAAAGCAAACGCGTTGCACAGCTTCAAATCACCACCTCCATTCCTCCAGGTAAGGTTTTGTGACTTTGGTTTTTTTAATTTATAAAGTTTTCATTTTTCAACGCAAAAATTTAAGTAATGTCTAAAAAAATTTATATTGTTTATTAAATTTAATAATATAATTTATTTTTTATTTAATTTGTTTCATAAATATTAAATTATTTATTCTTAATGTAATAATAAACATTTATTAATTATTAATATTATTAATATAATTACTAAATACTATAATATTTATTATTTATTTATATTATTAATATAATTAAACTATAAATATTAAAATAAAAAACATAAATCAAATTTCCCGTTAAGGGGCCAAGTTGGGTTAAACCAACTGAAAAGGTGTCAATGATGGTTGCATGGGAGATGCCAAGGGAAGGTTGGTGGAAAGTAAACTTTGATGGTGCATCAAAAGGGAACCTTGGACCATTAGGTGCAGGGTTCATCATCCGTGACTAGGAAGGAAATGTAGTAGCATTTGGGTTGAAGAAGCTGATGGAAGGAACAAATAATATAGCTGAAACCTCAACAACATTACTGGCGATTAAACTTGGTAAGAAACTGGGAGCTACAAGAATACATTTGGAAGGTGACTCACTCATCATTGTTCAAGCAATAATGAAAGGAGAGATAGGTGCGTGGCACATCCAGAATGCGATTGTGAAAATTAGAGAGGAATTAAACGCGTGTGAAGATTTTGTTGTAAGTCGCATTAGAAGATCTGGTAATTTGGAGGCCGACATCCTGTCGAATTGGGCTTTAACTTTCAGTGAGGTTGATGAATTAAGAATAGAAGATTTAAGACATGTGGTTTTAATGGATTGAGATAGTAAAGATTGTAAGGATGCGACATTTATTAAGAGAGTTTGAGGGTAGATTGAAGCAAGTTGACATGACTGGAGGAACGATGCGGAGGTTGGCGGTGGCATCCCCAATACGAGGGATAATTAAGAATGATGTTGGCTGAATTAGGAATTTATTACCTCCTGGCCCTTGTTTTTTGTTGTAATTATTGGAGATTGGCGTGGTGAGAGGCACAAAGATAGTTTGGTTGTAGCGGCGGCTGAAGTGCAGGAGTGTTTAGTGGAGGCCAATTTCACTCTTCGGTCGAGGAGGCAACTGGACCTATTTCATGGCGATGCCTCTGAGCAAAGATTAATGGGAATGTCCTTATTCACTGATGTGAGATTGGTGCCAAGTGCGCGGATGATTTTAGTGAAATCCTTTGGAAATCTAAGGCATAGGTATAGGACGAACATGGATATATACTCCCTTATAGTTGCATGGGGTTTGGACTTGGAAGAATCAACAAGCACAGTGAGGGAAGTGATGGAAATGATTGTGCATAGGGATTTTTTGGAAGGGTTGGATTCAATACTAGAATGGGCAATTCAAGGTGAAGGTTTGGACATCCGGGAAGGCTTTGAGAATGAGGAACTGGAAGGAGCAGAAAGATGCGTTCCTTTCGTGCATTGGCTAGAGGGAGAAATCAAAAATCGATGTAGGCAAGAGGCAAGGCTTGACTGGCAAGCTTTGAAGCTCTTTGTAGAGCTGATGAAGGTGGAAGCCATTATAGCCCATGCGAAAGTGGAGGTAAAGTGCATAGAAGCCGAAGGACAGAACGCGAGGCAACGGAGGGTGAAAACGGCAAGAAAATTTGGACTGGAAACGGGTAGCACAAGCTAAATTATGTAGCTCTCTTAACTTTTTACAAAAGTAATGTATTACTGTTACATTAATTTCTTTTTGCTTTGCTGGGGCTTGAACCCAGTCGAGGATGTATTGGGAATAGTGTGATGGGTTAAATGACTGTATGAAATTTATGTGGATGTATATAAGGTTGGTCCCGATAGATTTTGAACAGATTTTAGGTGGGTAGGGTTATAGTTTCTGATGCAAAGCATGTTAAAATGCTTCTGGTGAAAAAACTAGTTACCTGTAGGAATTTTTTTTTATGGTTGATGAAATCATTGAAGCAGATGATGTAATCTTTTTTACATGTAATACAAAATCCTATTACCGACCAAAAATAAAAACATGAATCAAATTATTATATTGCAATCTGTATATATTATATTATATATAATAATATTGTTTATAAATATATATATTTTTTGGTCGGTAATAGGATTTTGTATTGCTTGAAAAAAAGATTACATTCTTTGCCTCATAATTTCATCTACCATCCAAAAAGCTCCTACAACTAATGAAGTTTTTTCAAAAGCATCTTAACATGCTTAGTTACAGAAACTGTAACCCTACCCACCTAAAAATGGTTCAACTTCCATCTGTAACTGTCATACATGCATTTACATAATTTCAAATAGTTTTTTACCCATTACATTAAAAACTCTAATTAACCTCAATAGGGTTCAACCCCCAAAACGCCAAAAAAAGAAGTAACAGTCATACGTTTCTTCTACAAAAGCTTAAAAACGCCATGAAATTAACTTGTGTTACCTGTTGTAGAACCCAATTTCCTCTTTGCTTTCACCCTTCGTCGCGTCGCTTTCTTTCCTTTAGCCTCCATCTGTCTCGCTTCCTCTTTCACCTGGGCAATAATGGCTTCCACCTTCATCAACTCTATAAAGAGCTTTAGAGCTTGCCAACCTAGCCTTGCCTCTTCCCTGCACTGGTTTTTAATTGCATCCTCCGACCAGCGCATAAAAGGAATGCATCCTTCTGCCCCTTCCAATTCTACGTTCTCCATACCTTCTCGGATGTCCAAGCCTTCACTTGGTATTGCCCATTCTAAAATTGTTTCCAGTCCTTCCAAGAAGTCTTCATGCACTATCATTTTCATCACTTCTCTCATTGTGCTTATCGGTTCTTCCAGGTCTAAACCCCATGCTACTATTAGCGAGTAAATGTCCATGTTCGTCTTGTATCTATGCCTAAGATTTCCAAAAGACTTCCCCACAATCATCCACACTTTGCACCAACCTCCCATCAATGAATAAAAACATTCCCATTAATCTTTGATCAGAGGCATCACCATAGAAAGGATTTAGTTGCCTCCTCGATTGAAGTGTGAAATTGGCCTCCATTGATGTCTGCTGCAACACCGCTGCCACCACCACCACATTGCTTTAAGCCTTCTTCTACACGCCAAACACTATTATTATCTTCGCTAATCGAGGGCCGAGAATTAATTAATTCCTTTACACCGCACACTCTGATCTTAATGGCCCCTCGTACTAGAGTTGCCACCACCACCTTCCACATCGTTTCTCCAGTCATTTCAAATAACTTTGATCTGCCCACTAGTTCCCTTCATTAATGCTGCGTCCTTGCCAACTTTTTTAAACCTACTCTAAAAAAACCACACTTCTTAAGTCCTCAATTCTTATTTCCCCAACCTCTCTAAAATTTACAGCCCAATTCAACAAGATGCCAGCCTCCAAATTACCAACTCTTCTTATGTGACTTACAACAAAATCTTCGCATGAGTTTAATTCTTCTATAATTTTTGCAATTGTATTCTGAATGTGCCATGCACCTATTTCCTCTTTCATTATGGCTTCTACAATGATGAGTGAATCGCCTTCTAAATGTATTCTTGAAGCTCCCAGTTTCTTGCCCAATTTAACTGCCAACAATGCTGTTGAGGCTTCAGCTATGTTATTGGTTCCATCCCTCAACTTTTTGCTCCAAATGCTACTACATTCCCTTCCCAATCTCAGATGATGAATCTTGCACTTGATGGTCCAAGATTCCCTTTTGATGCTCCATCAAAGTTAGCTTTCCATCAGCCCTCCCTTGGCTTTTCCCATGCAACCACCATGGACACCTTTGCAGTTGGTTTAACCCAACTAGGCCCCTTAATGGGCCGGAGGTGAATCCTCGACCATTGTGTCTGAAAGCGTTTGTCTACCTGTGTAAAGGGAACTCCTGGATTGAAAAACTGTGATGCTGCCGCTCCAACCACTTCCTCTATCACATTATTGATTCTCCACTGTAACCTTTCTAAGGATTCTTCTTTGTCTAAAAAAATTCTTCTATTCCTTTCTTTCCATACTTCCCACACTACGATCGAAGGGCTGATCTTCCAAATACAAGACAAAGTTGACTTTTATCTTATCAACGATCATCCCTCAAAAACCCTCTTCAAAGTGTCCGGAGTAGGGCCTTGCCACCCTAATGATCTCCTCAACATTTCCCAACAAGAAGATGCCATTCTACAGTGAAGCAACAAATGATCCCTTGTCTCCTCTGCCTCTCCACACATCACACATTTAGTTGGTCCACAAAAACCTAAATGTTTCCTTCTTTCTCCTGTCAAAATGCGATCTCTAATGGCCAACCATGCAAAAGTCCCTGCCTTAGGCAAGCATTCTTTCCCCCAACATAAGCTGGTCGACCAATTCTCAACCCCTGCCTTTATGTCTAAAAATTGGTAACCTAGTTTTACAGAGTACTTACCATCCATTGCACCACACCATACCACTTTATCTTCCTTATTCGACCTCACAATCTTCCTAGAATTAAAAACCTCCTACAGTAGAGCTCGCTGATGATCTGATAACCCTGCAATCTGAAGAGATTTCCATCCCTATTCATTGCCCAGATCATCTCCTCTGAATTCCAGGTAATCACTTACCTTTTTCACCCCAATGTTGCGTGAACCAAATTCTCAGCTCATGCAAATCATTTCTCTCTTTCAAAATTGGTAAGCCCTCCCATGAATCTTCCCAAAACTTGGCCTTCAAGCCATTCCCAATCTGCCAACTTATGTGATCAATTATAACCTGTCGACAAAAGATAATGAAGTTCTAAATTGCTGAACCAGTGGGAGGGTTTTGCATTGTAAATTTTTTTCAATCTTCCATTGTGTCTAAATATTTTGCTTTTAAAATCCGCACCCACAATTGGGAAGGTTGGGAATAAATATTCCACACTAGTTTTGCACCCAAGGCCTCATTCATAATGTTCCAGTCTCGCAGCCCTGCTCGCCCTTTCTTTTTCGCCCTACAAATCTTCTCCCACGCAAGGAGAGGTATCTTATCCTGATCATTAGCTCCATTCCAAAAAAAATAATAATAAATAATTTAATAAATTAATAAATCTTCTAACTATTAGCTCAATACTGAATAAATTAATGATTTAAGATTATAATTACACTGATTTAATTTTAATTTTTTAATAATATTAATAAATTAAATATTTATAATTTATAATTTTATTGTTTATTAATTGTTTTTAAATTTATGGTAGTTCTAAGTTTAGTTTAGCATATGCATGATATGAGGTATTCTAAATTTAATTCTTGTTTTTACATTTTAGGCTCCAAATAGGTACATCTATGATTTTTATATGTTTTTTGTATGGATGTACCCAACCCTCCCTAAAAGCAATTTGCTGTATTGACGTACCGTACCCATGTACCCATATTGGTACCGGTACCCAATTCAACAACTTAGATTATAAATTAAAATCTAATTTAAATATTTTAAAATATTAAAGAATAAGGGGAGTCGTAGCTTGAGATCCCTCCCTTCCTTTTGTTACTGACTTGTCATCCCTTCCCTAAGGCGAGTGCAAACTTCTATTTTCACTCGCGTGACTTTTGTCTACATGATTTGAAATTGCGCCTGCCAATACATGGAGAGGAGAATGAAGGAGAACACACCATTTCTGTTGTTTACCATCATATTTAGGCCCGATGGACTTCACTCGGGCTTCCTACCTCTTCCTTGAGAATGTGTATTAATAAAAAAATCTAAGCCTTGTTCCTTGTGAACTTTAGGGTGAATCAAAACAATTTTTTTAGATTTTATAGGAATTCTCCGAATTTCAAACTTCATACATAAAATTCGGCGAACCCTATGACAAAGCTATCAACCACAAGGAAAAAATAAAGCTCTTAAATGAGCAAAATCTCTTGTCAAGTTGGTGGAAGGAACAGAGGGGATGGCAAATTAATCATCTCGACTACCAGTTATATCAACAGTAGGGGCAACACTAGGGATCAAAACCTTTTCTAAGAACAAAAATGTTTTATTTGAATTAATTCAGATATAATCTGCATTTTATCTTGTTCCAATTGACTAATGGGTGTTGATATAAGGAACAAATATCACAAAAAGTCAATTTATTTTTTAGACCATTGCATAATAGAGTAACCTCAATTCTTGACTGATAATTGACTTTTAATATATGAATTCCACCAGAATGTCTGATCTCTAATTGTGTCCTTTGTTTTAAGAAGAATTTAATTACAGCTATAAAGTAATGCTTTCCCATTTTAGATGCTTTCCAAGGTAGAAAAATGGCCAAAGTAAGAGCAAATTAGGAAGGATCGTCCATTTGGGATTCAGCTACAGCGATTCAATATAAAACTATAAATACCAATACCTTCCATGGCTAATTGCCATGCAAAGACCCAAAAAAGGGACAATGAGGCGAAATAGGCATCTTGACTTCTTAAGTTCGTGAGAGTTCACACCTCCTTGATTTCTTGGTAATATATAAAGAGTTCATCTAATTGCATCCCTTTATTTTGAACCTTTTTTACGGTCTTTGAAGTGTAACCTAGGACCTGATACATTTTTTATCTTCATAGTGATTTGGTGCATATATTAACATTGTATGGACTGATATAAAGGATTAATTAACACCCAATGTTTATATTAGCTGAGAAAGAATCAATATAACTTAATAGTGAGAATAATGACTCATGCAAATCTCACAGTCTTAGGCACCCATATGCATAGATTGATTGGTTAAGTTAGATGCCGTGCCATATCATGGGGCTACAATATCCATCATCAATTAAACCAATGTCTCAATCATAGCAGCATAAATCGTTTGGGGAAAAAATCAGCAAACCAAAAAATCAGGATTTTTTGAAAAATCGTGAAAAAATCGGGAAAAAATCGGGTTTGAAAAAAAACGTAAAAAAATGTAGAAAATAGACAAAACCTACTTCTTTTTTAAAACTTAAGGTCATTTCCATAGCATAAATATATAGAGAGCAAATAAAATAGAGATTTTAACCTGTGAATTGTAGAAAATAGATTTTTTTGTTTATATTCATATCGCTGATTACATTGCGTCAATGCATTGCACAAAATATACTTCATAAATAAAAGTAGATGTTGACATATGACAAATTGTCAATTACAATATAGTGTGTAACTTTGTACAAAGTCAACCTCTAATCTAAGTACAAAGTTAGAAAAATAAAATGTAGCCAATGACAACTATGCTAGAGGGTAGCAGGTCTTGATGATGAAGCTCCTACTCCAGTGCTTGTAACCAAATGTTCAAAAATGTGACCAGGCACTTCAGCCTCCTCTAGTATATCAATATCCTCAGGCGCATAAGGATATTCATTAGCAGCGATCCATTCGTTCTCTGGATCAATCTCATCAAGATCAATTGGCTCATCATCCTCAACAGTACCTGTTGCAGCCCATGTAGAAATTAGTCTTGGTCTTACAAGTGAAAAAGATAATGAATACAATTTCAACTAACTACAAGTATATTGAAAGTCTAACCTTGAGCTTTCTTCAGCTTCAAGCAGAGGTTGTGGTGAACAAACACCAAGTCGCTCATCCGTTGTTCTGTTAGCCGGTTGTGTTTCTTGGAGTGTACGTGTTCAAAAACACTCCAATTACGCTCACAAGCGGATGAACTGCATGGCTGGCTCAAAATGCGTCTCGCCATCCATCTAAGGTTTTTGGTTTCATGACCAAAATAATCCCACCATTGTGCTGCAAAAACACATTACATGGAGATGATATCATGTAAGAATATCTTAAAATAATCTTAACACTTAATGATCATGTCCACAAAATAGAGACTGTCACAGGTTTATAGAATCTACTTGGTAGCAAGGTATTTCTGCCTTCGATGGCGGCTATAGATGAGAGAAAACCCCTTGCTTGCTTGTACGTTGCTAACTCTCCCATAGTTGCATGTAATTGCTCTCTGGTAAACATTTTTTCCATGCACATGAACAAGCCCTGTGTTACCTCACCATCATCACATCTAAATGAAGGTTCATAGAACAAACTTGGATTAAGATAATATCCTGTAGCATGGAGAGGAGAATGCATTTGCTGATCCCATCTTCTATCAATTATGTCCCATAACAACATATACCTGTCCTTGTCATTTTGCATCCTACCCCTCATCACCTCCTTGGCCCTATCCATGGCCTCATACAAATAACCCATGGGGGATTTATCCCCATCCTCTAGTCTTAAGACTTTTACTAGAGGCTTTGAAAACTCTACAACTTGTTCAGCTGCATCCCAAAAACTAGAAGAGTACATATAGCCTGCCACTGCTATGCCTTCTACTAGATTTGCGAAGCTAGACTCCTCCCACTCATTTGAAACAAACATTCATTTCAAATTCATTTTTTGTTGGCATAGAGTCTGTAGTGCAAGGAAATGTGTTGCAAATCTTGTCACCCCTGGTCGAACTAGCTCCTTGCCCTCTGTGAAAGTACGCATCATGCACAAAACCCTCGTGTGATTATAAATGAATTTTGTAACATTGCGGGCCTTTTGCAATACGTCCTTAACCCATTCAAGTTTTCCAATGTCCTCAAGGGTTAGATCAAGGCAATGTGCTGCGCATGGGGTAAAAAATATAGAAGGGTATTTGTCTGTCAAGAGTCTACCAGTGGCTACACAAGCTGCAGCATTGTCTGTAATAAATTGAACCACATTTTGTGGCCCAACTTCTATTACCACATGATCATACATCTCAAACAATGCAGCTGCAGATTTGATAGTATCCGATGCATCCAGGGATTTCAGAAATATAGTGCCAATCTCACAAGAGACAAGGAAGTTGATGAGGGTTCGATTCCTTCTGTCTGTCCATCCATCTGACATTATGGTGCAACCAGTATTTGCCCACTCTATTTTATGCTCCGTAACAACATCTTTAACATCCCGTACTGCATCATTGAGCATACCAACCCTCAAGCTCTCGTAAGATGGGGCTTTGAACCCAGGACCCGCAGCTGCAATAGCATCCACCATACCTTGCCAATATGGCGATCTAGCAACATGAAATGGCAAGCTAGAGTAGTACCAAAAGTTTCCAATCGCCTTCCTTGCTTGTTCATGGACATTCTTCCTCCATCCTGTACTCTCCAAAGTGGTTTGTGATCCTGGTGTAGTACGAGGTGCAAAGAAAGCATTAATGTTTCCTCCACCTGTGTTTGGGCCACGCGCTGTAGAAGAAGGTGTTGACCCTGATTCCCTCAAAAACTCACTTGCATCATCATCCTAACCCTGATATCCTCTACTATTTGTAGAATTAGAACCTATTTCAACCCCGGTTCTTGCCTTTTTTGCCTTGTTCTCAGGAATCGCATGAAGAGCCTGTAGTGCTTGGTATGTGACATTTGCAGGGCATTTTATACAAGGATTGCTGTTATTTGCTGGCTCCTTTGCCAAGTGCCATTTGAAACGATAAATGCCCCCATTGATATCAGTCTTACACCAGTTGCATTTAACCTTCATTGTACCCGAAACTGAAGTACAATGTGTCCATGCAAAGTCTTTTTGACGTGGCATTATGATCAAATCTGCAATAAACTTTTTAATTCAGCAAGCAAATGATGTGCATCTTCACAAGTTAATTTACAAACTTTACATCAAGGTGTTAGTTAATGAACTCTCCTCTTAGTCTCTTACTATTGAGTCTGAAAAAAAAAGAACCAAGTAGACTTTTTGATGCTATTTCTTGTACTAAGAATGGTGTCTGGATTTTGTAACAGTAATTGATATATCCAAATATTTAGGAGGCGTGTATGTGAAGGGATCGTATGCAAAGAAATCATAGGGATCATATGCAAAGAAATCATCACTAACAATTATAATATATTGAAGTTTCATTTTCAGATTAAAAGTAAAACTAGTAATTGCTGCTGTGCAAAATAAAGTTAGCTTGAAGCACTTAAAGATCAAAATAACTTTTTCAAATGTTTTAAAACCTAAAGAGATAAAAGAGTTCAATTCCTTAGCGTGTTATTTATCACAATAAGCTTTTTCAAATGTTTTGAATCAATGAATTATGAATGTGTAGACTTAAATTTTGATGTCGTGGAGATTAACTTGTAAAAATCTGAGTGAATTTTTCTAAATGTATTGTAGATTTTTTTAAATTTTCATTTTATATCTATGATTCTATATTACTTGTGCTTTATCAGTACACTGTAAAAAAAACTTAAATTATTTAATATTTACATATATTATTTAATAAATTTTTTTAATTATATAATATTATATTTCAGAAAATATTATTTAATAAATTTATTTAATTATATAATATATTATATTTCTGAAAATTGTTACAAGTTAATAAATAACAGGAAAAAACAAAGTTCATTTAATCAATAAACATTAAAATGAATAATATTATAATATGATTAAATATTATATTTAATATTATTAATTTATTAAATGCAAAATTGTAAATAATACAGAAGGAAAAAAAAATCAATAAATAGCCGGAAATGGTCGCCTACCTGGTCGCGTCTTCACAGTCGGTGGCAAAGAAGGCGTTCAAAATTTGCGGCTTTGCTACAGATGAAGAAGTCACAAATGAAGAAGTTGCGTGTAGATTTATGGCAGCCAAAAATTGAGCCAAACTTCCAGTCGCAGCATGTTCGCGTGTCACAGTCGCAAGACATGAATAAAATCAACTGGCGACGCATATTTATGCAAAAATACACGTTTTTTAGGGCTTTTTTTGGTGTTTTTAGGGTTTGCGATTTTTTGGGTGGTCAACGCAACCCAAAAAATCGCAATTTTCAGGCGGAAAAAATCGGGAACAGCCACGATTTTTTAAAAATCGCGATTTCTGCGATTTTTTGCAGATTTATGCTTCTATGGTCTCAATAATGAAACAATACTGTGATTTAGTAATAACACCTCTCTCACTTCATCCAACACCAATTTACAACATTCATGAGTCAACATAATGGATGATAAATGGGAAGTGGCAAGTGAAACTTTTTGACAAACTCGAAAATCTAGCTCTTGGATTCTTGAAAACTATATGTTTAAATCAACATGTCTTTTATCATTATTGTCTGCACTTTATTCAAAGTTCTTTAAAGTTTTCTGAAGATGTTCCTGCTGCATTCCTTAACGAATCACAAAAGAAGATGCAGAAAGAATATTAAACTACAAGTATGCAAAGATGGAAATGGTCACCTGATATGGGCTGCACCTGCAAATTTGGCTGTAACACAAAAGTACTCACACAATAGTGACAGTTCGTAATGCATTAACAAAATAGGGTTGGAAAGAGATACATCTTTTAGGTTAGGAATAAAAGCAAGAAAAATAATAGTGTAATGAGGTACACAACGTGCCCTTCCTCATAGAGAGCTTTGTCCCCAAGGCTAACAGTGATAGAGACTAGTAATACACAAACTTTGTTCCCAAAAGTAATTAAAATTGTGAGTTATGAGTTATGAGTGGTGTGGATGTTGAGAATGGAACCCATGACTGTGAAGTTACAAGATATGGTACAAATTGACACCCCAAAAATACAACTTAGCAAATTCTATGAATTGGAATGGGGGCTAATTTTTTTAGAACTCTGTGGAATCCTTACTTGTCTTGGCATGTTCTTCAAAGCAGTGGCAAGTTTAGATGGTTGCTCATGAATATGCCACTTTTGAGTGTTGCAGATTTGGATCCTAGGTGGTTGACAATCCACTCTTAGTGAAAGATAAGTTTATAGATTATCCAAAGGAAAACATGAAACAAAATAATCCCATGCACAATCGACAAGAGAGCAGAAGATTTATAGCAAATATGTGCCACTTCTATCAAACATAAATGAATAGGGTACAATTGGATGTTACAGATAACAAGTTTAGGAATGCAAATTCCTACAACCAGAAAGAGGTAAGCACATCAAATTGGTTTGCCTAGAATATTCAGCTATCTGATTTCCTAGAACTACTTGCCAATTGGTGTTCTAATCCCATGCTATGAAGAAGAAACCTTATTTGGATGCCATGTGTGTAGGATTGGCAAATGGCCAGCATAGGTGCGTTGAGTCATGCATGGTGGCATGTAATGTAGTGACTTTTTTGAAGTTGTGTGTGATGCTACTGGATCTTGTGTTCTAATGTAGAGTGTTGTCGAAGCACACATAAGGTTCTTTGGGACTTGCATGGTTGCACTATGTTCATTCACTCTTTCTTGATTAGTGACTGAATCCCATCACTTCTTCTACAAGTAGTGAAAACTAAACATGGAGCTGTCCAAATTGAGCTCACTGAAGGCACACTCTTTTGTAGGTGTCCAAGCAAATGTTACTTTGGTGCACACTATTTTGATTGAGCAACCAATAGATGTGTGAGAATCCAAGGACAAATTTGGTGTAGAAATTTGCAAATTTGAGAAAGATGCGTCAGTGATGTTATGTAGAAACGAGTAGTCTCGAATCACCTTGATTTTCTCTGGATCTACATGGATGCCTGCACAACCAATGATGCTTGAAATTGGGTTGCCCAAGGTCAAATCCTTGAGTCTTCTTTTGTGATGATCATTGGTCTTAGTTTTCCATCCAAGTTCAATATATTGATTGCCAAAGTCTAAAATGTTAATTTCCTTCATTTAGATTTGTATGTTGATGACTGTAGTATGGTATAACCAAGTTTATGGATTGGTAGTACTATGCATGCTTACACCTTCTTTAAACATGACACATGGAAGACATCATAAATTCTCCTTTTGTTTCAGATATCTAGTACGTATGCCACTTTCTTGAAATTCCGTTGAATCCTTTATTATAACAGTGTTTGGAGCTACTGCTTCTCCTTCACCTTTAGCATCATTTGTTTGCATGTCTGCAATTGAACAAACACCATGTTCCCCACTTAAAAGCTTTTCTCTTATATGTTGGTATGCCTGCTGCTTCTAATGCCTCCAGAGTTGCAGGGATCATCCCCCTTTGTACTACCCTATAAAGTGTATTAGGGACATCTACCTATGCAGTATTGAAAGGGATACATGTTTGTGGCTAAGTGGTATGTGGTTCTGTATCAATATCGATGAGATATAGCCATTCAATTCACTTGCTCTATTTATCCCTTGCATACATCGTTAGGTACCCTTAACATTTATCAATTGTCTTTGCTTAACCATATATTTGGGGTTGATAGTAACTAGTCATTTTAAATGTTACTCTTGCTAATCGAAACAATTCCTACCAAAAATTGCTTCAGAAGTTATGCCCCCAATCACAAATGGTAATCTGTGGGATCTCATGTTGCTTGAATGCATGTTGGAAATGATGTTGAGAAATTCTAGGTCCATTGAATCTTTGTTTTGTCATAGGAGTGAAATGAGCTACTTGGTCATCCAATCTACCACAAGAAATATTTTATCCTTGCCTTGTGACCTTGGCAGAGTTGAGATAAATTCTATTGATACAGTTGACCAATTTCAAATAGGAATGACATTATGTTGGAGAGACTTGGGAATTTGATTCTCTTGGATTTGTTTCATTGGCACATGCTACATTTTGCCACAAATTGCCAAATATCCTCATTCATGTTCTGCTAGCAGAAATTGTAGGTGATCATTTTGTAGATTTTTTGAAACCAACGTGATTTGCATGTGGGGATCTATGTCTCCACTCCTATGCAAAAGAAGACATCTTCATTGCGAACTGATCAATCCTTTATGTTCCTTCTACAATTTCACTCTCTGATCAATAATTTTGATGAAGATCTTTTAGCCAATAAATTTTGCTAATACAAATGGCATGAAACATGGTGACTTCTCTTGACATGATAGTGAAATTGCCACCCCTTTCTCTTTCTCTTTCTCATAAAAGTATCTCAAGGTCATATGCATACAAATGATCTTCCACAGTAGTTGCCCCCTTTTGAGTGTGCCTGAAGTCAACAAGTGCATAAGGTTGAGATGGTAAGTTTTAACAAATAATTTTCTCTCCTATAGAATTTAATACCACTTAACTATTGCATGTAGAATGGATAATATCTCCTTTCTATATGTTGACAACCTAAGCTTCCCATTCTCGAAGGCAATGGCGTTATCATCTTGAGAGAGTTCTTCATCAAGTCCAAATTAAGAAGAATCAGATTTGATGATGAATGGAGCAGAGAAATTGGAACTTGCTAGCTTTGGACTAATCATTAGAGCCATCTTGAGCTCAAAAGCATTTTAAGCTTCTAGAGAGCAGTTGAAAGGATCATTTTTGGTGAACGTAGTCAATGGATAGGCAATGGCATAAAAATTTATCACAAACCTCTGGTAGAAACTTGTCAAGCCTAAGAAACTGCTGACCAATCACATACTGCCTTTAACTTATTGTGTTCAAAGTTCACCCCTTAAGCAGAAATAATGTTATCCAAATATTTTAGTAACTTCTAAGCAAACACAATTGGACATTTTGGCATACAATTTCTCTTTAGCCAAAATATTGAACATAGTTTTCTTATGCATTCAATTGGATGCTAATGGTTTACTGTAAACAAGGAGATCATACAAAAATAAAAAAACAAACTTACTAAGGAATTTGTTGAATATCTTGTTCATTATTGCTTGAAATTCGGCATGGGCATTGTAGAAACCGAAGGTCATGATTGGTGATTTGTAATGACCTTAATGATTTTGGAATGCTATCTTTTCCTCATCTTATATTAGGATTGGTATTTGATACTATCTAGGTTTGAGGTCTACTTTTGAAAAATAATTTGCCTTACGTAACTCACAAGCTGATTGTTCATCCTTAGCATATGGAACTTGTTTTTAATGGTAATCTTCTTTAGTGCTCAATGATCAATAGAAAGATGATGTGATGCATAATTCTTTCCAGCTAGGACTAGTTGTGTAGCATAAGGAATCTTACCAGGGAGGACAATCTCAACCTCCAATAGCTTTGGTGTAAGCTTTTCAATCTTTGATTTCTAAGAATGCTTGTATTGATAGGATTGTGCCACTATTGGGCCCTTGGTAACATCAAGCTCAATTATATGTTCCAACCCCTCATTTGCTGGTAAATCCTTACTCAGGTCTTGAAAAACTATCTTATACCTGCAAAGCAACTTTAAAGTTCTTGAGAATTGCTTAATGGATTAGAAGGATCTAAATCCATACAATATAATGGGTTGTAAATCCAAAATGCCTCTTCTTGAATATTTTATTGATGTAACTTGAATCAACAATTTGGATATTTTGCTTAGAGGTGAAGATTTGCTAGTATATCCACAATCTCCTTGCTTGAAGATAAGAATCTTGCTTTGTGGAATATGTTCCTAATGAGTATAGCTGTTTAGCACCCAATACAACATCCATTCCCCTAATATCAACAACATAGAATTCATTTTAAGGGTAAAATTAGACACTTAAAGGTTCCATGTTATAGGTTCCACATTAAGCATAATTCCTAGGCATTTCATGTTGTGATGGCCTAGAGGCTAGAATGGAAATAATATTAGTGATATTTAAATGAAATACCAATTCATGAATTTGCTTCTTGTTGTGGATATTAAGGGTGACCATGACTAAAAATCATTTTTTTTCTAATATGGGCGAAATCTTGAAGGTGTTAAAATAGTCTAGCCCATTAATTGTAGAGAGGGATATCGATGGTTCCCTTGTTTTGATTCTAGGAAGATATTGACTCTTTTTGTTCACAATCAACATCATTACTTTCATGGTGTCTTTGTTTTTAGACTTGGGTTCAAAGTTTGATGATTACACATCTTTAGTTAGATATTTTCTTATGGATTACATACATAACTCTTACTCTAGCATTTGGAACAATTACAACATGCTTTTGTGAAAATTGTATGTCTAGGGTTTTTTGATAAAACCTTTGGGTTCTCCCCTCCATTAATCTTTTTGTCAAATTGTCACTATCCATTGGGCAAGTCACATAAAACTTTACAGATAGAAGTGACATTTTCAAATGCTAACAAGGCCTTTATTCCTTACATTGAGAGTATGATCAACAAAAATCCAAGACCCTGAGAAGAAAAGGAATTGAAATAATTTTCAATTAACCAGAGATCATTAGATCCTAAGCAAAGAAATGGTGAGGACCATAAATTAGTTAAGCTGGAGATCTATCAAACTAGGATCAAAGAACATTGTGGGGATCTCATGATAGGGCTGGAAATCAACTCTAGTAGATGTTAGAATGTTCACTTCCAACAAAACATGACATTTACATTAATAAGGCAAAGGTATTGGCTAGGGAAGATCATTGCAAGGAACACCATGTAAGTGAGGCAATTGAAATTGAACAACATAAGAATAAAATTGATAGGGATGATGGTTGAAATTTGAGTAACAAATGGGGTCGAACCTATTATGCATAGGCATAATAAAGATAATAAGGGCCATAACAATGGATAATACATTTAATTGTTACTATATATAAAAACTAAGTTATTGGGTTCTCTTAAAAGAGTCCTTGTGCGTGCTTTGGGAGTGTTCTGGTCCAAGAGCACTCAGGGGAACGCTCGGGGCGCTCTTAGACGCTCCCATGAGTGCCAATGCCTAGGGGGTGCCAAAAAACACTTTCAAACATTAAAAAAACTTGCAAAAAGTGAAACTTAAACCCTAGACATATATGATATATGGCATAATATTGAAATTTTGAACTATCAATTGACATTTATCTTTATCACTCTGCATACCCACAGGGAACCCAAGGCGTTCCTAGGCGCTCCCATGGGTGCCAATGCCCAGGGGGCGCCAAAAAAGCACTTTAAAACATTAAAAAAACTTGCAAAAAGTGAAACTTAAACCCTAGACATATATGATATATGACATAATATTGAAAACTTTAACTATCAATTGGCATTTATCTTTATCACTACCATTGATCAATGATGAAGTATCATATTATCAAATGTATTTACAATTCTGTATAATATATTATGCAGCCATACCCAAATGTACCATACCCAAGAAAAAAAATTGCCGTTTCAGTGTACCCCTATACTGTACCCATACCTGATCCCGTACCAGAACCAGCAACTTAGTATAAAAATGTCAGACTTGGCATCACACTCCAAAACACCCCTGTAATTGGTATCTATAGGTGAAAGCAACCTGTGTAATACCTTGTCATATGATCACAAGGGGTCTAGAAGGTTGATCAGAAATGCCAGAAATAAAAGAGGACATGATACAATTAATTCTAGATAATATCAATCCAAATAGAAACCGTACAGTAGATAAGAGAGTAAGGAGAATAGAAGTCATGCTATGAGCTGCCAAGTGTTTTTACCCTGGTAGCTGGTTCTGGTGACTTTAATTTTAGCACTTCTATTCTAGAGTTTTGTTGGAAGACTTTCCTTTGAGATTTTTTTTCCTGCTTTCAATCTTAGCTATAACCAATGTCGTTACCAATGCAGATCTTAGATATGATCAGTAATGGTTTCTAATGTTTTCATGCTTAAAAAATTATGGAGGATAAATAAGGAATGCGATATAATCATGTACTGTTCATTTGTAGACAAAATACTTTAATTT
The DNA here is from genome assembly GCA_007258455.2 of Sequoia sempervirens. Classification (NCBI taxonomy): domain Eukaryota; kingdom Viridiplantae; phylum Streptophyta; class Pinopsida; order Cupressales; family Cupressaceae; genus Sequoia; species Sequoia sempervirens. The sequence goes on along the minus strand of VDFB02275239.1, from coordinate 258,431 downwards.
ACATTCGGAATATGACTGACCAAGATATATAACGAGATCAGAGTTCATTTAATTTCTATGTTACAACTCCAAACATGTCTTTCACTTAACCCTAAAATCACCCAGCCTATTTTCAAATTAATATAAGACAGTCTCAGAGAGAAGACCATGGAGAATTTGATATTATATTTTTTTGTTCATGGGAGTAAGGTTTAATAAACAAGTGTCCATGGGTTTATTCTTCCCCCAAATGTTCCAGTGCCCACATGACATGTATTTTCTTGCAATGTATATGTATTGAGAATATGCATTATCCCTAATTTTTATCATCTTTTACACTCATCTATGATAGGATCCCATTTGAGATTCTGGAATTAGCAATGGTAGTTGGTCTTTGTCATAATTAGGCTAGCCAAGTTTGGCATTAACATTTTCCTTCTTGTAAGCCATGCTTGATTTCAAATTGTGGCGATCATTTTGGGCCTCATTTCAAAGTGTCTACTTCCCATCTTAATAGTCATAAGTAGTTCACATCCATCATATTTGTAAATTTAAAGGCAAGAGAATTAAATTTTATTTGGGTTTTCATTGAGCAGTGAAAGAGAATATTGAATGGTTCATGGGGGCATCATACAAAGATAGTATAAATATCATTATCTTTATGGTGAGAATATCAATTGCTGGACATGATATTAGAAAAGAAACATAAAACTATCCCACACTTTTGACACTTGGCTTGTTGTTCTACTAAATATTTTATGTACAATAATCTTTCCGAGAGTATAACTGCTACTTGACTGTAGAAAGAAATTGCTGCTAGTGGCTATGTTTACACTGTTTTTATTTTAATACAATTACATATTTATCCTAGAATACTGCTGATCGTATATTTGCATGGCTTGAAGGTGAACTATGATGCTGATAATCTTAGAATTGCAATGAAACAGAATTGCTTACACTGTGTCTGTGATTGGCATTTGCATGTTATCAACATCATGGATGCATATTAACACCTCAAGGTTTCATGGAATATACTAATTGGAGGAAGACAATTATAGTGAACAGTTTTGAAATGGTTTTCTTTCTTTTTGAGGAAGGATTTTGTAATGTCCCCTTTTTCAGCATGATCTTGTTTGATGACGGTTAGCCTATTACTCAGACTCTCGTAGGCTGATAGTTCTTGGTTAGAGAGTCAGTGGCCGTTTTGGTGGGTAATTGACGTTCCCACTCCTTCATTCCAGTAGCGGATTCAGTGCAGGCATCTGTAGCACAGTGTTCGCTAGCTTCTGACGGCACAAAAAAATACTGAGTTTGGAGAGAGTTATGATTATTTAAGTGGTTAAGTTAATTATTTAACTTAAATGGAATATTATAAAGTCAAACTGACTTTATAAAAGATTTAAAAATCACTTAAATAAATCTAAAAGTGACTTAAGGTTTATAAAGTGATAAATTAAATCACTTAAGTGACTCAAAAGGTGCGCCCACTTCAAAGATTTAATTTATAACTATTGAAAAGGTAATTAAATACATTTTAATGTATTTAAATGACCAAAAGTGCGTTGCTCTTCAAGAAGTGTGTGCTTTTTTGCATAAAAGGGAGAAATTGCAAATCAAACTCATCTTTGATCATTTGACTTTGCATAATTTATTTCTCTGTGGATTTTTGTCTGAGGACAAGGGTTTCAGGAAAACCTTCATTGGAGAGCGTCAATTCTTCATTGAATTTGTAATTGTGAGGTTGTGAGATACCAGTTGAATGATTACCTGTGAGAGCTTCATCTAGAAGTTCATTTGTGCTTCATCAGATTTCTTTTCAGCAATTTCCAATTTGAAATAAGGTAGTAGGCTTCACTTTTGGATGCCATTCTTCTGCAGAGGGTTTGATTCGGAAAGGACTCTCAGGATCTTCAAAACAGTCATACTTTGTTCTTGCTTGGCGTACTCCTTTGGGGAAGGCGTGATTCTCCTGCAGGCTAAAACGCCTTCTTTTTTGGCTGTTTCTTTCTTGCATCCTTGGCGCCTAGCTTCTACAATTTGTTTGCCTCAATTTCCAGGCTGGAGGAATCATTTTGTAGTCTTCTACGCTTGGATTTGTCAGTTTTCACCTTTCTGGCTAGCAAACTAGAATAATTTCTTATTTAAATAATCTGGAGCATTTCAGGTATTTTTGTAACTTGTAATCTCTTTGTTTCAGTTATTTAATACCTTCTGCACTTCCATTCTATAAATTTTAGCTCAGATTTGAGTTTTATGAGCATTTATGTGAAATTGCCCCTTCTACTTCTCTCTAGAAATTTCTCTAAAAAACTAAAAAACAGAAAAAGATAAGCAAAAATACAGGGGTTTGGGTTGGGAGCCAGCAGGGCTCATCACATATTTCATATTTGTTCACGTAGTTCATGTACCTTGTAGAATCGTAGATAGATCAGTATGAGTGGTGGGAACTGTTTATGATCATATATATGAAAGAAAATGCAATATGATTTTAATGCAGATGCTTTATGTGTTTCTAAATAGTAAATACAGAAGAATGAAAGAAGTCATATTGATACCCACAGATGACCAAAAGTAGGTCAGTGGGACTCAAACAGATCTTGAATAGGATAAAAGGGATTTAAAATCTAATATCAACTTATGTTTGAGTTTCTACCATATGTTTGAAGTCTATTTTGAAGCTTGTTTATGACTGCAGGGTTGGTGATTCTGTTGTGGAAATACTGAGTGGTGTCCGCAGCTACTTTGACAGAGCATTGCCTTCAATGCTCTTATATAAGCAGGAAAGGCAACAATACAGTGATGCAGTTCCTGAAGGCAATAATGTAGCTCCATCAACTGTGTATGGGGCCGAGCATTTACTTCGCCTTTTTGGTATGGTCTTAGTTTTCATCTCTTGATACTGTTTGTTTGCAGATTTAATTTCATGTTAATCTTCATCCGGTAAAAATAACTGGTGTTTTGATAACATCCATTATAGCCTTATTTGAAAAACATAAATTACCATCATCAGATTAACATTATTTTAATGTCTTATTTACTCAGCAATATAAGTGTAATCTGCAAACAATCTTATAAAAGTTCATCAGATTACATTACCAAATTCGGCTCTATTCATCTATATAAGCTTGTCAGACTTCTAGATTTGTATGACTTGATGGATTGTCATGAACTGAAACATTTTTTATTTATCTGAATGCTTTCTAACCTAAACAAATCATCAATCATCAATAGGTAATGAGTAATTGTCTTTTCTTCTTTCTTCTTGTGGTTTAGGTGGTTGTATCAATACTTTTACCAATTTGTCACTAATTTAAATAAATTCTATGGTCTTGCAGTGAAATTGCCTGAGTTGTTAGTTTATGTAAATATGGAAGAGGAAGCTTTGACACAACTACAACAAAAGTTACTTGATTTTCTCAAGTACGTACAAATCTCTCCCTAATAGACATTGTTTGAAAGGAAACATATTTTCTATTAGAAACAAATTTCAGTAGAATACAACATCATTGTGTTCTTTGTAATGTTTTAGGACTAGTTTTTTTTTCCTTAATGTATCTTTCACTTATTTTTACAAGTAGAGATTTTACTTTACTCCATTGATATAAATAACCCTCAAAAGGCACATTATTGTTGGGAACATGCCCAATGTGTTTTAAACCAAGGTCGACATGGCTGTAAGCTCAGCCATAGAGTTTGCCAGATTTCGTCCGAGCAACAAGAACATTCGAATTATGGGGCAAATCATATGAGCAACAAGAACATTCGAATTAGGGGGCAAATCATATGAGCAACAAGATCATTCGAGAGAAGGATGAACACAGAAGGGCACCGTACAACACTAGGAGGAGAGTTGCAAATCATATGACTAGCAAGATATACAACTAACATTCCATTGCAGGTCGTACGATGTACAAAAATTAGAAGGCGACACACAACAACAAAATTCATACGAGGGTTTGAGGGTAGACGAAGGTCTCACTAGGCAAAATTCATACGGCGATAGGAAACAGTAGATCGTATGATTAGGAGAACAGAGAACACCGTATGGAAGGTTAGACTGTTGGAAGTACACAACGCACACAGTACAAAGATTTACGTTGTATATCGTACGGCTAGAACCAAATCAAAGAGTGAATACCGTACGTCGTACGACTGGCATCAAATCAGTGAGAGTAGATACTGTACGTCGTACGATTGGTCACGTATCAGGAAAGGGGAACATCGTACGTGGTACAACTAAAGGTGTTGGGACAAAGGAAACTGTGAAGACAGAACACACTATATGAGCTCACACACATCCACTGAGTAGCATGGAACGAAGGATAGAATAGAGGACAATATGTACAAGGCCATACGTTGTACGAAGGGAATCATCAAGACAGTGGCATTATCAAAAAGAGGGATGGCAGATTAAAATATTCAGTTGCTTCAACCGTTTCCAAAAGTGTATTTAAATTGTATTCAAGAGTGCGAAAAACTTATTGTCACCAATAGCAACAAAGGGAAATGACCACCACCATTTTGACCTCGAATTGCAATAGGGAAAATGGTGAAGGGGAAGGATGACAATACAATGACTACAAATAACATTGCTTGGGAGAGTCTCAATAGCATAGAATGTCGCTCATGGTGGTTGGCAACTCAAGACGATCACATCTTGAAAATAGCGCTTCAACATGTGTAGGTGGGCAAGGCAGCGCAATTGCCATTCTGTTGTACCCCAAAATTAAAATTTTTGTTACACTTAGACATTTTGAAGAAATGAGAAAGTCTTGTTAAATCAGTCAAAAAGGTCAAAATTTGGGTGTGCATGTCTTGCATGAGGGGTTAAAACGCAAAATTGTCAAGATCTGACGATCTGGGTTTGCTAAGAGCAGCTTGGTCAACAAAACCCAGATCTTAGTTTTTCATCCCTAAATTTTAGGAAAACTGCTATTTTTAGAAATTTTCTAAATTTAATAAACGTTTTCTGGGTTTTTCTGGGTTTCTTTAGAAATGTATTCTGGCAAAACTTTCTAAAAATAGAAAGTTGGTCCGTCAGGGTCCAAACTGATTTTGATTGGCTCAAAATATGTCCCTGTTAGGCTGGTGCAGTCAGAATCTCAAAATAATCAGTTTTTCCCTACTGGGTCTAATCTGCTTTTTCAGAAGCACATTAGGGGTTCCGAGGTCATCAATGAAGGTTAGTCGGCTGCCAGGTGTCAGATTCAACTTTCAAAGCATTTAGCAGAAGGCGAGTTGGCAAGCAGTCACGAAGAACGAGGAAGAAAGTGAAAAATGTTGAAAAGTTTCTAACACTGCTAGACATGGGCGCCCTAGCCAAGAAAGGGCGCCCATCTTTTTAGGGCACCAGATGAAGGAATTAGGGTTTACATCTCCAATCAAAGTTGTTCAGTTCTCTGCCAGCTCCGCAGCGAGTCCGATGGTGTAGTTATCAGATTATCCAATCATCCGAGATTCGAAGCTGAACAGGGAGGATCCAAACTGATGTCAGAACGAGAGTAAATGAAAAATATCAAAAATTGACTAAGTGTGGAGGAAGTGGGCGCCCCTGGTGAAGAAGGGCGCCCAACTTTTTGAGGAACCTAATCCAACAATTAGGGTTTGAGAATATGCTTGTTCTTTTCAGTGCTCAGCTAGCTTCGACGTGCTTGTCTCCGTCAGATCATCCGACTGTTCAATCTCCTACAAATTCAGATCGAAGTCAAAGGTATAGAATGAAGATTCCAAACTCGAAGTCGAAAAACAGATAAAAATGACTAAGTCTGGTGAGTTTGGGCGCCCCAGGTGAAGAAGGGCACCCAAGTTTTCAAGGAGCTAAACAAAAGAATTTGCAGACAAGTATCTAACGTGATCTCTTCACAATTGACCCAGCTTTCCAACGAGATACTTCGCACGTCAATTAGAGATCGCAGTCGCCGGATACAAGAAGCCGAACGGAGGGTCCGACAAGAGCTGAATTTCCAAGTTTAGAAGCAAACAGGAAAAAGGTAAAAAATAATCTAACTTTGGTAAAAGTGGGCGCCCCTAGCCAAGATGGGCGCCCAAACTTTTGAGGGACTTAAATTCACTTTTGGGCAAAATCTCTTCCAGAAGACCCCTTCTAATATCTCGTCAGCTCCGCGATGAGCATGAGAGGTAGTCAATCCGACGCCCGGAGCTTCAGATTCAACGAGGTCGTCTATAGGAGAGTAGCTAATGAAGAAAATTGAAGAATGTAAAAATGGCTAACTCTGGACCAAATGGGCGCCCCTGGAGGAAATGGGCTCCCGTGAATTTGAAGGTCAAAACGAAGTTTCTCGCCAGATGTGCCTCCAGAATGATCTTCTCAGAATTAGTCAAGCTATGTGATGAATCATCCACCTCGTTCATCAGATCAATCTGGAAGCCAGAAATCGAGGTCAAACCAGGGGCCAGAATGAAGAAAAGTTTAAAAACCTCAAGAAAATGGCCAAGTCTGAGAGAAGTTGGCGCCTCTAGCCAAGAAAGGCGCCCAACTTACAATGCCTTAGTGAAATTTTCAAAGTTTTCAAAAGATTCAAAATTGCAAGTTGAAGTGAATGACCAAGCTCGTTGCATGAGAAGGTTTTAGGGTTTACATGGATTAAAACAAAATAAAGCAAAACTATTTCAAGCCCTAAATCTATTTAAGACATCTCTTCCTTTCAAAACTCATCATTTTTGCAGGTGGCATCTCAAGGAGAAAAGTGGAGCAGCAGATTTGAAGATTTATTTCAAGATTCAAGAGCTCAAGGTTGCTGATTTTCATAAATAATTTTCAGACCAGCAACATAAGATCTTGCTTTTTCATGCTTTTTCATCTAGAAGATCAAATTTTTGAAGGAGAAGGTCAAAGATTTTAATTTTCAGCCATCTGGGTCTCTTCTTCTCGTTCTTCTGAAGAATTTTTCAAGAAACTTCATCAAGTTGCAGCAGTTGCTTTTTTCGTTGCATGTCAGTGAAACACTCAGTGCATTCAATTTCTAATCATCTGGGTCCTCTCGAACAGTCTTCTGAAGAAAACCCATATCACAGCTTTTTCATGAAAATTTCAAATTCTAGGGTTGGCTGCTTTTTCGATCAGCCATCAGTGTTTTTCAAATCTGATCATCTGGGTCCATTTCTAATTGTATTCTGAACAAAACCTAGGTGCCAGCTTTTTCGGTGAAAAATTGAAGAAATTAGGGTTTGCTGTTTTTTTAGTCAAAATTCAAGATTTTCAAAAACCGACGATCTGGGTTGTCTTGCAACGAATTTCTAAGCAAAACCAATATCTCAGAAAAAATTCCAAAAATTTGTCCGTTTGAAGACGAAAAACCAGCATTCTAAAATAGAAAGTTGCTCAAGACTTGTCTGAACATAGGCAAGTTTACAGTCATTCTTCAAGGTTTTCAATATGGAGTACACTCCCCTCGAATTTAAGACCAAATCAGCACTATGTCAAAACTTCATCATCTCAACTGAAGAACACGAGGAGGTGTGATATGAGAAAAAGGAAAGGTATCCGAAAAGAGTTGTGCAATACTCTTATGTTGGAAATTAGGGGAAGTATAAAGTTGCAGAGCCGCCAAGTTATCAATTAGTGAGTCATCTTTTCGAGCAACGGTGTTTTTCAAGAACATAACTCATAAAGCAGCCAAAGAAGTGAAGGATTCTCTAAGTTTGATCACAAAAGACGAGGAGATCTTGGAGAATCAAAATATTGCCTTAAGACAGTATCAATGCACCTGACCGGGACCTAGTTTCCTGCTTTTTAGCGGATATGATTGAGATTTAAAGCGGCTTTCATCTAGAAGTTTTCTTTCTGCTTTCTTTCTATTCTTGGAACGATTCTTATCCATTCTTTGAAGAAGAGAATGAAGATAAATGTAATAGTTGGCATTTCCCGCTTTTCTTGCTTTCTTAGGTGTTAGTTGTTATCTTCTTTCTAGATTTAGTAATAAAGCTTGCTTGCTGAGCAAGCCCTAGATTGTGAAAGCAAGGAGATTTTAGGGTTCCCTACTCCTCTGCTTGTTTATAAATAAGAGCCTTTGCTCATTAGTTTCTTTTAACCATGCTAGTGATAACAAAACGTTGAGCCTATTTTGCCTTCTATTTGTTATTCAAGTGTCGTTCACTTATGTTTTGTGATAGCAAATTGTTGAGCCTCTTTAGCCAACAAGGAGTTAGTGTGATTGCTGTTTCTATTGTGTAAGAATAAGATTGCAAGCCTCTTTAGCTGCAATTTCTTATTCCAGGCATGTTAGAAGTGAGTTTTGTTCTAGAAGTTTGAGTAATAAAATCATGAGTCTCCTTTGCCTTGATATAAAATCTCTGATTTCCGTTATTGGTGTTTTAATTTTATGATCTTGATTTCAACTTACATTGAAGTGTGTAGATGTTCGTTGAGAAAGAGTTTATCGAAGTATTTTGTCAGAAAATCTACCTTGTTCATTTCTAGTTTCTCTTGCTCTGCTTATTACTTGAGAAGTTAGAAACGTCTTTAGTTTAAGTTAGTCGTAGTTGAAGTTCTTAAATCAGAAAATCTCAGCTGCGGCGTTTGTGTTTTATAAACCTTGTGCTCTAGCTGATCAAAAAGATAGGCAACTTAGTTTTAGTTTACTTTCTTGAATACCATCAGCAAGAGGGAGCTTCCCCTCCTAATTTGAAGAGCAGTTTATCTGTGCATAGCTGTCCGTTTCAAATACGCATTCCAGAGGTGCGAATTTAAACGCCAACACATTCTTTAACTCTCGGGACTTTGAGCCATATTTGCGTCAAATGATTGTGCATTATGATAGACACCCCCACAAGTTTTAATCAACTACAGAGGTTGTCGGGTGACTATCTCTTACGCAACCTCTGAATTCACTAGGGTATTCGGGATACCCTCCAAAGTAGCTTCAACATCCAAGCCTTCGGGAAAAATGTCCCAACAACTAAAGGAGAAGCTGTTCGTGAGAGTGTGTTGAGCGGACCCCTCACGCAACAAGAAAAAGATAGTATACAAAGTGAGGGAAACAAAGGGTTATGAAAGAATTTTCTTGCCATCATTGAATGGAACTATCTCTTGGACTTGATCAAGTGCAAGTTAATAGGCGCTAGCAAAGTGTTCAATATTGTTGTTTGGGTGGTCGTGCTCATGACGAGGTTGAGTTCAAGTAGAGTATATAACTGGGCCAGTTTGCTCTCAAAGAGGATACGAGAGTTCTTGTGCTTGAAGCACAAAGCTTTCTATATGATGCAACACGCCATCGGGTTGCTACTGAATGCTATATATACACAGGTGCCTTTGGATAACTAGGGAATATTTCAGCCAATTGGCCAACTGGATGCAAGATGGCTGACACTATTTTACTGGGCCAATTTGGGAGTACATATGATAGGTGAAGAGACACCTCATTTGACACCACCAACAAAGAAATTGAAGCACGAAGGCACTCCTTTGCTCACTGGAGATGATCGAGAGGCCATTAAGTTATCATCCTCTTCAAAGATGAGTATAGAGGAGGTGTTGCTAGTGGGGGAAGCTGGCTCTTAGGAAGACATCAAAGAGGCCATACTAGTTTAGCTAGCCATACCCATACAGTCAACCATCATAGTAGCCCCCGTTACATTACTAGTGGCAACACCACTACCAACATCATCACCAGTTGTAGTTCTGCCAGTAGTGACAACCCAAAATACTTTACTGGAAAAGGAGGACAACAGGGACATAGATAATTAGCTAGGCATGATGGGAGCGCCACTCGATGCATCGCCACCACAGTCACCTGGGCTATTGGCTAAGAGTGTTGAGGCACCACCACAACCAAAGCCGGTGACCATCATAGTAGACACATTAGGGCCTTTAGAGCACTCATGGTTGGTGTAGTCCTTGCTTTCAGAGCCTTCATGACCAGTATAGCCACCCACCTAGCTTGTAGCTCCACCTCCCAAACCCTCATGATCGGAAGACAGAGACACCCTCATGGAGGTAGCACCAGACTCACATCTAGAGTAGTCAAGAGAGTAGTCCAATGAGGATGAATCCAATGGAGTTTTCTTTGAGATTAGTTGGCCAAATGCCTATGACCCTCATAGTACAGTCCAAAGGTACTTGGGTGAACTTCAATCGATGGCGAGAGTCATGTACGAAGTCGATGAACTGGGACAACAGTTGGACATTGGACATTGGACATGATCCCTTAGTAGCATACGAAGACGAGAGGATCCTGGCATTTATGCAGTAGGGATGCAAAGGCGAGTTCTTTTGGTGTTTCATCTTGCAAGGGTGGCCAGGAGGAGAGATGGTCAAGATGTTGGTTGCTTGGCAGCCAACCAAACCCATGGTAGTTGGGAGACATGGCTGAGTGCTCTCAACACTTTATGGCATAGAGAAGTGCTACAAGGATATCTTCTTGAGATGGCGATGAGAGATGGCTTCCATTCAAGAGGCTACAAAGACGAGAGATCGAGCTGTGATGAGCCTAACTGGCTCCTCTCCAAACCCCTGATGTTTGATTATCTTTTTATGTGTTTTTTAGTTTTTTAAGAAAGTTTCTAGAGAGAAATAGAAGTGGCGTAGCATATAATTGCTCATAGAACTCAAATCTGAGCTTAAATTTACCAAATAGAAGTGCATAAGGTATTAAATAACTGAAACAAAGAGATTACAAATTTCAGACATATCCGAAATGCTCCAGATTATTTTAATAAGAAATTAGTCCAGTTTGCCAACCAAGAATGATGAAAACTGACAATTTTAAGCGTAGAATCCAACTGAATGCAATCTCCACCCTGAAAATTGAAGCAAATGAAAGGTACAAGCTAGACGCCAATGAAGGAGATGAGAAACCCTAAAAAAGGAAGGCGCTTCTCCCAGAAAACTCCAAACGCCCTTTATCTAAGAGCCATGCCCTTTAAGAAGAAACCATTCCATATGTAAGGAAAGAATAGCCATAACAGGAATGAATCACCAGATGAAGATAGGCGCCTATCACACAAACCCTTTTGTATTTTTATTGAAGAACTCTATTGAATATGCACAAAAATCCCTGATTAAGCACTGTAGAAACTTCTGAATTGAAGCCCCTGTTGCAATCATTCAATTGATCTTTCACAGTTTCACAATCACAGATCTGTGAGGAGTTTTCATTCTCTAGAGATAAGCAAACTCCTGAAACCCTTGTCTCAGAGAAGCAAGCAAAGCCAAAGCCAAGAGAAAATGTCAAAATAGTCAATAATAGAGTTGTAATTTCCCTTTGGCTGCCTTATATGCACAAAAAGGCACGCATCTCCAAAAAGTGACGCCAATTTCACTTTAAAATACATTTAAAATGTATTTTAAACATTTCAATAGTCAATGAATAAATAAATAGGCGCCCCTTTTGATAAAGTGTTTTAATTTTCACTTAAATTTATTTAAGTGAATTCTTTATTATAAAGTCAAATCAACTTTATAATATTCCATTAAATAACGTTAAAACACTTCAATTTCACGAGAATATTAATATCTCGCTCATAACCTGTCGTATTGACATGTAGTCAGAAGCTGTCAATCACTGAACTGCCAAGGCCTGCTGTGAGCCAATCACTGAAGTCAAAGGATGAGAATGACAAAACCCATTGAATAATGCCATTGACCCTCTAACCCAACTTGTTAGCCTACGAGACTCTGAGTAATAGGCTAACCACCATCAAACACGATCATGCCAAAAAAGGGGACATTACAGTCCGCCCTCCCTGAAATTGCTTGTCTGCAAGCAATCTCAACAACAAAGAATCAACCACTCCACCAGGATCCCAAGGATAGTGCCATGAAATGTCCCTACTGTCATCAACGGTCTCCTGTAACTCCCAAATCTAATTAGCTGGATCATCATGATATACCCTGTCAATCTCAACACCATCTGTCACAGGAGAGAGGAACTCATAAGAAAGCAAGTCAAATTGCTGACAACACTTGCTCCCTAAAACTGCACGAGATATGCTATCATCCAACATGTCTAACACGTGCATACTAGAGTTGTGCATCCGAAACAGGTCATGTACATGATGACTGGAAGTGAAATTGTGTAGACTCCTGACCATGTACACATTGGGAACCTCCTCAACGAGCTCTGTCTGAAATCCCGATGCACTGATGGAATCTCCGATACTATGATCAAAGCTCACCCCTAAATTAGGGTCAAGAGTAGAATCAACATCCAACTCAAAGAGCGGATTATCACAAGAAGATGTAACATCCGCCTCATAAAGAGGATTGTGTACAAATTGAGCCTCATAACTATTCTGATCCCAATCAAATACCTTTGACCCCATGGAACTAGAAGCAAAATGATAATCCTCCTCTAGAATCTCTCGTTCTATCTTCTCACTTTTTTCATTGATGAGAATGATAGATCGCGTACTCCCATCCTTAATACCAGCTTGCTGGTCCGTTTAATCAACAATGTCATCACCTTCATGAAACCACTCCATTTGTTTATTTGTTTCCTTAGGCTTAAGAGGACAATTGTGGTTTTGGTCATAAGGAGCTTTGCAATAGAATCATAGCTTCCTCCTATGCAAATCATTTATTGTCTCTTGGTCCAAAGGAGCTGCAAATCCTCTTTTCATCAACTTTTTCTGATTCCTTAGGTTCTGAATGGCTATCAGTATAGGATGTAGATGCTTTTGCATTTGAAGTGAACTTGCCGCATGAAGTAGTAAGTTCCATGCTACGAGCTTTTCTCATAGCTTCGTGCAAGGTAGGTGGATCGAATGCCTTGATCCAACCTTTCATTGGCTCATGGAGACCTTCTACAAATAGAATGACAAGTCTCCTCTTTGAGATTCCGGTAACCATAACCGAGAGCTTTTGAAACTCACCAATATAAGATTCCAAACTACCCAACTGCTTCAACTGAGCAAGGTCTCTGAAGTAAAGTTCTGGATCATGCTTGTCAAACCTCTCAACCAATCTGTCAGTGAATTCTTGGTAAGAAGTGATCCTACCATGATGGAGTGTGACCATGCCATGGTGCCACCAGTCATGTGCCATGCCATCCAAGTGAAGTGCTGCAAATCTTATGGCATCCTCTTCTGCCATTGGACGTAGTGTCAAAAAAGTGTCTAGTTTGCTCACCCAGGCTCGAGTTGTGACTTTGCCATTGCCATCAAAATTAGTTAAAGTAAGTTTGTTGGTAGCCTGCCTTAGATCATTATACCTGTTTTCAGGCCTCCTATCTGTCCAGTTCCTGCCATGCTCTCTTTTTTGGCTCAAAAATCTGTCAAAGTTAAGGTGATCCTTAACTCTTTGGAGCAAAGCATCCCACTCATCATGCTGTGTCATGATGTTATCTGCAAAATTTACATCACCTCCCTCAACCACGTTCTCCTCAACAGGATCATTTCTAATAAATGTTGGCCGAGTAGGCTTGTCATAGGTGCGTACTGGAGTAACTGTCCTCTGTCTATCTCCATGTACACTACCTTCCTGATCTGGATCCCGATTTGGCCTTCTCTGAATGCTCAAATTCTAGACGTTGGTACTTAGCTGCTGGAGGATGTTCACCACCTATTCCTGTCCTGCAATAAGGCCTCTCAGTACATCTTTGGCCTCCCTGTCCTCGTCATTAAGACAGTTCATGTATGGTCCTTCCTCATCTCTGTCAGCCATGTTATCCAACTCTAAATCTTTGTCTTGTTCGTCAAACGGAAACGCTAGAAATGGTTCAAAAGTACTTCTCTGATAACTAGGACCCCTGCGTGAGTAGTACCTGTCAAACCTGTTCTGATGTGACCGCATAGAAACTGCTAACCCTCCAGGTTGGTAGGATCAGAGCTCTGATACCACTGTCATGAGCCTAACTGGCTCCTCTCCAAACCCCTGATGTTTGATTATCTTTTTATGTGTTTTTTAGTTTTTTAAGAAAGTTTCTAGAGAGAAATAGAAGGGGTGCAACATATAATTGCTCATAGAACTCAAATCTGAGCTTAAATTTACCAAATGGAAGTGCAGAAGGTATTAAATAACTGAAACAAAGAGATTACAAATTTCAGACATACCCGAAATGCTCCAGATTATTTTAATAAGAAATTAGTCTAGTTTGCCAACCAAGAATGATGAAAAATGACAATTTTAAGTGTAAAATCCAACTGAATGCAATCTCCAGCTTGAAAACTGAAGCAAATGAAAGGTACAAGCTAGACACCAATGAAGGAGATGAGAAACCCTAAAAAAGGAAGGCATTTCTCCCAGAAAACTCCAAACGCCCTTTATCTAAGAGCCACGCCCTTTAAGAAGAAACCACACCATCTGTAAGGAAAGAACGACCATGACAGGAATGAATCACCAGATGAAGATAGGCGCCTGTCACACAAACCCTTCTGTATTTTTATTGAAGAACTCTACTAAATATGCACATAAATCCTTGATTAAGCACTACAGAAACTTCTGAATTGAAGCCCCTGTTGTTGCAATCATTCAACTGATCTTTCACAATCTCACAATCACAGATCTGTGAAGAGTCTTCGTTCTCTAGAGATAAGCAAACTCTTGAAACCCTTGTCTTAGAGAAGCAAGCAAAGCCAAAGCCAAGAGAAAATGTCAAAATAGTCAATAATAGAGTTGTAATTTCCCTTTGGCTGCCTTATATGCACAAAAAGGCACACATCTCCAAAAAGTGATGCCAATTTCACTTGTATTTTAAACATTTCAATAGTCAATGAATAAATAAATGGGCACCCCTTTTGATAAAGTGTTTTAGTTTTCATTTAAATTTATTTAAGTGAATTCTTTATTATAAAGTCAAATCACAGTACTCACTTAATGATTACTTAACTTTTATTGTCACCTTGCACCCAAAAAATATTGGACTGGTAGAGTATTTCAAGAAGATGTATAAGGAAAAAATTAATGAAGTTTCGGTTGAGTTCATTGTTGATGTTGCAGATAGAAATGACAACAATATTGATTTTTGTAATAGCATCCAAACTATTGAGCATAATCATGATGTAGATGTGATGGTACATGAGGAAAATGTTGTGGAAGGATCTACAAATGTTGGCACGCAAGTTGGAAGTGTCAGAGATGAGGAGTGTGCGGAGAATATAAGCTCTAACAATTCTGATTTTATGAACAGCAGTCCATTACCTTCACAAAATCATGAGGTCACAGATAAAGTAGATGAAGATAATGGTGGAAGTTTGCGTTCTCTCTTTCTCCTCCTCTAGAATCTCCTGTTCTATCTTCTCACTTTTTGCATTGACGAGAATGATAGATCGCATACTCCCATCCTTAAAACCAGCTTGCTGGTCCGTTAAATCAGCAATGTCGTCACCCTCATAAAACCACTCCATTTGTCTATTTGTACCCTTAGGCTTAAGAGGACAATTGTGGGTTTGGTCATAAGGAGCTTTGCAATAGAAACATAGCTTCCTTTTACGCAAATCATTTATTGTTTCTCAGTCCAATGGAGCTGCAAACTTCATTTTGTCATCAACATTTTCTGATTTCTTAGATTTTGATTTGCTATCACTATAGGATGAAGATGCTTCTGCATTTGAAGTGAACTTACCACGTGAAGCTGTAAGTTCCATGCTACGAGCTTTTCTCATAGCTTCGTGCAAGGTAGGTGGATCGAATGCCTTGATCCAACCTTTCATTGGCTCATGGAGACCTTCTACAAATAGAATGACAAGTCTCCTCTCTGAGATTCCGATAACCATAACCGAGAGCTTCTGAAACTCACCAATATAAGACTCCAAGCTACCCAACTGCTTTAGCTGAGCAAGGTCTCTGAAGTAAAGTTCTGGATCACGCTTGTCAAACCTCTCAACCAATCTGTCAGTGAATTCTTGGTAAGAAGTTATCCTATCATGATGGAGTGTGACCATGCCATGGTGCCACCAGTCATGTGCCACGCCATCCAGGTGAAGTGCTGCAAATCTTATGGCATCCTCTTCTGCCATTGGACGTAGTGTCAAAAAAGTGTCTAGTTTGCTCACCCAGGCTCGAGCTGTGACTTTGCCACTGCCATCAAAATTAGTTAAAGTAAGTTTGTTGGTAGCTTGCCTTAGATCATTATACCTGTCCATGATTCGTATTCAATGCACAATTCTTGTGCGCATGATGATTCTCTTTGTGCAGTCAAGGGAAGCAAATCATTTATGTGCTCAGAGTTACCATCTTTAGAAGGTGAGACTAGAGCCTACAAGTTCCCGACTGAGTTGTTTCCAGGGGATTACTTGTAGGATTAGGGGTTGGATTACCATCATGCTGGTGTGTACCTGAGAGAGTTTGCTACTTCTGGGTTTCATGGAGGTTGTAGTGGCAGTGGGCATGATGGTTTGGTTAGTTATCACATCCATGGGAGTTTAGTAGGAGTTGTAGAGAGATATTGTGTTACAGACGCTTCTAGATATTTTTATCTCTATATGGCGAATGGATGTGGGGTTCGGTTATTTTGGGATCCAGGCGGCGACAGGTTTGGCACGGTGTATTGGATGGGTCCCATTGGTTTGCTTCACCACTTCTGGCACGGTGAAGCTGAGATCAGAGTAGCACAGAGGAAGTCAGAGGATATTAGGCATGATAGACTTCCATTCTGGGTTTGGGACCCAGGGATATTTTGTGCAGCTGGCGAACACTACGCTACATATGCCTGCACTGAATCCGCTATTGGAATGGAGTGGGAATGTCAATTACCCACCAAACAGCCATTGACTCCCTAACCAAGAATTGTCAGCCTACGAGAGTCTGAGTAATAGGCTAACCATCATCAACCAAGATCATGCAGAAAAAGGGGACATTACACGAGCCTTGACATAAGCCGAGACTACTAGGTGAGAGTTGGCAGACCAAATCCAAAAGTCTCAAGAGCAATTGGATTAGGTCACAACAGCTGAGCGTGCATGGTGATTGTCTTGGAGACAACTGTTCAGTAGAGGGAGCAATAGTTGGTTGAGAGGGAGGCACAACTAGTTGAGAGAGATAGTATGTTGTGGGGGAAGGTTTAGGAATTGGAGAAGGCCACTACAATGCTTTAGGAGAGGGACCAAGAGTTGGAGAAATTGAGGAAGTAGTTGGGAGAAGTTGTGTAGATGGTCAAAAAAGCTAGAGAGCAAGAGTTGGCAGCCAACCATTGTCTTCAACACCTTCACCAACAACATTCGACCAACTCTACACCTACATCACAGACGTCTTATCACCCTCCCTCCTCTCACTAGTCTCTTTCTTATGTTGGAAGTCCCCAATTTTGTTGTGATGTCGTCTAGAAGACGACTTTCTTTTTGGGGGGGTTGATGTAGCCGGCCAAATAAATAAATAAATAAATAAATATTATTGTATGTAGCAAATGGTAATTATTATGTGTTGTAATCGAATAAGTCCTCGACCATAGATTGGTTGTAGCGGGTAGTTATCAATAGCTGGTGTACTCAACCAATGTCGACAACTATATATGTCATAATTTACTCGTAGTCAGGGACAACATAGACTTTCGATATAATGTACTAATTGCTATTCAATGAATGATAATACTACTTTGTTATGTGCATATGTAATTGTGAGTAATTGATATGCGTATTACTGTAAGTTTTCTATTCTTGTTTACTCTGTGTCAATCAATCAAGTTACTTCTGTGAGTAAACATCCTTCTTGTCTCGACACATCAAAAACGTTTCAGGAAATTGTTTGTGGATTGGGGATGGCTAGGAAACATCCCCAAGCCCTCGAAATGTTGTCGGTGCAGGTATGCTTGAAAAAACCTTGGGGACGCATCCCCTTGGAACATAGATTGTCCTGGGTTCAGATGGGAAAAACTTGGCAAGAAACTTGGGAATCTAAAAAATGATATAATATTTGTAAAAATTGAGAAAATCTTGATTTTCTTATATTAGAAATAAACATAGTGCATAAAAAAATTCTAATTATAAAAGTAGAGTATGTCTTTTAAGTTTTAAAAAAAGCTATTTTACTTTCATCGAAGAGACTTATGTAGAAATCAAAAGAGGGTCCTAAAATGGTAAGTGTTACCTTCATGGAGAACAACCTTTAGGAGCAGCCCCATATTTTGATTGAAACCCCTCATAAGTGTATGACTTAAAAGAAAACCCCTCATTAACATTTGAAATTTTGACTCAAACAAATCTATTCAAAGTACAACTTGGAAATAAAATTTTAAATGCCCTAGCCTTAATCCTAAGCTAAAAATTTCTAGTCTTCATGCGCTTTACTTTTTCCTTATAGTGGAAAGTGAGCCAGAATGATGTTAGGTATTCATTAAAGTGTTTCAAATGACTTTCTGAAACATTGAGGGAATGACACACAAAATCTGAAAAGCTGAAGAAACAACACGGAAAATATGGTGGTTTGAGATTACTTGGGATTACTCACGAGTTTTGGAGTGTAATGCTACCATGGGGTCAACTTCTGTGGCAGGTAGCAATAGTGTTGGGTTGAGGTAGGCTTACTGCCTATGGACTTAATTCTTTGTTTAATAAGATTTATAAATTTTAAATTATAAACTTATATTGATATTTAATATTGAAATTTTAAAATTTTGAGATTAGATTTTAATATTTAGATGTATTTAAATTTTTTATGATATACTTAAGTTCATAAACTAAATATATATTATATTTAAAATATTTGGATTAGAATTTAAGTTATGAATATATTTAAATTATAATATTTTAAAATTCAATATAAATATATTTAATCATGTGCTGTTGGACATTGACAGCCCTTTTTCTTCTGGTGTGGAGCTGCAAGAGGTTGCATAGAGTATTTTGGAACCTTAGATTTTAGCTTGCAGGAAGAGCTTTTGAGGAAAGAGATTCTGTCAGTTTTCGCCAAAATGTGGACTTGGCTGACCTTTGTGAAGAGTTGGTAATGGTTGTCAAGTATCTCATTGTCACCCATAAAAATAGGAAATTGGAGATAACCAGTCTTCTCTACATGTGCTCTTTGGCAGTCGACAGAATAAGGCAATTTGCAAAAGGAATGGAGTCTGTACCAGGTGTACAGTTTCACAACAAGGAGGATACCTTGTTCAAATCTCTGGTCAGGGTGACGGGGTTGGAGTCTCTGTTGGCATTTTGGTGGATTTGGCAAGAGTTGGTGTTGCTAATAAAAATGCTAATGGGTCAGGGTCTGTCAGGGCTGATAAGGTCCCAATAATGGTATATTAAATCTTTTTGTTCTAGGCGTTGTAAAAAGAAAAGAATCTAGTTTCTCTCCCCACCAAAGTTTATTTAGATGCAGTCTTGCATGAATCAAAGTTGGGGAGCTCTAATAGGCTCATGCTAAATTTGTGTCTACGTGGAAAGAAGATAAATGGGATGGATTTGAAGATTGCAGTCCGAGTTAGATTGCTTTAACTCCAATGTGTATGCAACTGTGCTTTTCCCTAGATGTTTGATTATCAGCATATTTTATATGACCATACTTAGTCCCAAATTCATGACTCAAATTCAGCAGCCATTGCCCCTTGATGACTGCAATCTTAAATCATTCTACATTTAATCTGCACAATCCTTATGCTATCTATTGTAATGCTCCTTAATATTTCTAGTTCCAAGTGTTTAGAGTACTTCTATGGCCTCATGAGACAACCATGATATAACCTAGGAGCATGAGACTTATAACCAGTTCTTTAAATTTTGAAATAAAATCTTCCCAAATCCTCATATGATCTTATGTGTTGATTGAAGTCCTTTCTTAGATAGCATTAACATATTGACATGGTGGCATTGTAGTGTGATGCCACAAAAGATTGTCTGACATTATATGGAATAACATGAAGATACTTCTGTGTTGTTATGTGGTGTGGTGCAAAGTTGTGTGATAGCACTAGCACGACTGAGGTGAGTGCATGACTAGGCGTGTTGATGGAAATCATTTTCTGTTTCTTTAGAATTGGTGGCACCCATTGTGTTTGTAGTTAGTTGTAGAAATTTAACTCAAGGTTGTTGAAAGTTGTGCCACAAAGTTTGTTTAGTGTTTTGTCTTGCCTTGATCACTCTAAACAACTGATGTGCGCAGTGGTAGATGTGAGTTGTGGAAGTTTTGTAATATGCGAGCACATGAGGCAGCAACAGTCCAACTTGGTATATCTTGTAACAATTGATCCTTGCATTGAAACAAATGCTGGAATTTCATGTACTTGTCCTGATAGTGCTTAAGAGGATAGTACTCTTCACATAAAGTGTTGAGAAGCTTTTCCCAAGTGTCAATAGTTACAAAATCATGCTCACTTGATATTGTAAGCTTCCCAGCAATGAGACTTGACATTGGAGAAGTTAAGAAGTCGGCACTTCTAGCTTAGATGGAAGATGCTTGGTCAACTAAGTTGTTACTTGCTGCGATTTTTTTTTTTAAAATTTAGTAATAACTGAGGGGTGGTTGTTTTAGATTCTAGTAATGTGCCTTTTATTGGGTTCAATATGCTGGCCGCCATCATTTTTTCTCATAATATTGGCCTCTTCAAAATAAAGAATTAAAAATGGCATAAACTATCTCTAAGCTGTGGTAATTGGACTATTGTGGCTCTTCTTGGACTACTTCTGGAGATCCTAGAGGAAGTTTATATAGATTGTCATTATAATCCTTTCAGATAACAAACAAATGCTTCCTGTAAGCATTGATGTGTTTTCACCTTCCTCTGCAACTTGTGCCAAGTTTAGCCTTTGGTTGGTAGGTACATGCTTAGATTAAATTGTTTTTCAATTTTTTGTTGCTGACCTTTTCTCTGCAAATAATATTGTTTTTGACAAATGGGTGTCTGGTTTCTCTTTTATCTTCACTTCCATGCTGCTTGCATTATTCAGTGCTAAATGTGACAGAGGTAGGTAAATGGAGCATCTTGTATGCAATGTTTTAGGAATGCGTTATAACAATACTTACTGTATATTTTATGCAGTACCACTTTAACAAATTTTAGGAGTTTATTTCTAAGGTTTCTTGCTAAATGTGCAGGTTTTTACAGAAGAATCAAAGCAGCTTTTTCCTCTCTAGCTATGATGGGCCAAAAGTTCCCTCTGAGGTTGAAAACAGAGAGCAGAAAGGTTCCTGATTCTGTGTCCACTCCCTACAATTTTGTTCCAGAGGGTCCTCATTTTGCTGTGTTTTTTGGGTGGAGTGGAGTTATCAGTAAATTATATAACATGTTCAATGCAAGATTTGACCATTGCTATGCGGTGTTTGATATTTTGTGACTTGAGTGGTCATATTGTATGGCCTCTTCTTTTTCAAGTCTGAACTTACACTTTTGCTTATTAGCCTGGTACTGGATGTCCATTCTGTAAATTGAATTTGCATCTAGATGTTAAGCTTACACAAATTATTTGAACTCTGTTTAATTATTATCATCCTATTTGCACACATAGCTAACAAATGTAGTTAAAATATTTTCAGAGAAGTTTGATTTGATATAATTACTGTGTTACATGGAGATGCATCCCCACCCCTCAAACCTCCATCCCCATCCCCTAAGGCGTTTCCAGGATGGGGGTACATTAGGGGACGTCCCCTAGCTGTCCCCCCCTAATCTAGAAAATGCGGAAACGTCCCGAAACGTGTCCCCAAAATCGGGGATGTCAGGAAACACATAGGGGATGCCTAGTCGTCCCCAAGGCATTTGGGGACTTCTCAGACGTCCCCTAACCATCCTAGGGACGGCTAGGCATCCCCTTGTTGAAAAACAATTTTTAATAATGTTTTTAAAAATAATTGTTCATAACATTGAAAAAAAGACTCTTAAATATATCATGACAGCATTATAACAGCAATGTAACATATGACCGCATTATAACAATAGCAATAAATATATCATGACAGCACTAAAACAACAATATAACAACAATTAAATTATTAAATTAATCATGACAGTAGTGATAACAACTGTAGTATAACAGCAATTAATAAATCATGATTCAGATTCATAGTTAATGATATAAGTTATATGACTTAATATTAACATAAATAATTTGGATTTTTTATTTCAATGTTTCATTGTCCAAAAAGCATCAAAATTCAAAATTCTTCATATGATATTAGAGTGCAAAAGAGATTAAAGGTACATTTTTCATGGTCTGGTACAGTGCGGTATTGTGAGTAGTACAAACAAAACAATTTCTTTTTGGAGTGTGGTTGGCTTGCAGGCTCCTATAGATATCATCCAACATCATTTTAACATTGTCATATTATATTGCTGTTGTTATATAGGTGTTATTAACTTGTAGAGATTTGACTCTCTCTCTCTCTCTATATATATATATATATATCCGTCCCCCCGTCGTTCCAAAAATATATATATATGTATTGCCATCCCCTCGCCGTTCCCAAAAAATGGCCCTTGGACTGTCATCCTTGAAATGCATCCCATCGTCCCCATCCCAGAGATGCCATGGAACATAAAATAAAAATGTTGCTAGACATCTGCCAGATGTATTTTATGAAATCAAATTGGATTTAATATAAATGCTTATTCCTTTTTGCCTTCTTTGGTCCTTCCATTAAACCTCTTTTGCATTAGACTTATTTCCTAAATCTCAATAAAGGTTTATTCATTATTGAATCGAATTTTCCCATTTGTCCTGAATTTTACTGGAGTGAATATTCGAATGGGGGTGAGTTTGCTCTCTCCTACGAGCAGAGTTATTTTTTCAATAGAGATGCACTTTAAGTGCTTGTTAAATCTCGCAGGAGGTTATTGGGCACCTTTAATGTGGTGTAGGGTCTGTTGGATCACCTTTTTTAACATCTAGCTTGAATGTAATGGATAAATAACATTACATTCATTATTCTCTTGGCATGTTGGTCCTAAGGTGGAATATTCCGTTTCACTAGAATTATAAACATACTATTGAGACACTTGAGATTCATTCTCTTACACATGATTCAATTGAGATAAATGATCATCTTTCCTCTTTTTTATTTTGACAATAAATTTGTCATTAACATTTTAATTTCACACTGTTGCTTTTTGTCTGGTCATTTGGATTGATTACCATCTATTTCATTTAGTAACCAAACTATATTTCTCATAGATTCTTTCAAGTTGTCATTTACTGGAGGGTTGACAACCTAGGTTATGTTTGTTCATTGTCTTACAATCAATAATTGGTAAAAAAATTGGTTAAAAATTGGAGATGTCAAAATATATTTTTCCTCTTTAGTCCTATTACATTGAGAGGACATGCAAATCAATGTGTTACTTTTCAAGCACTATTAATTTAATACTTTATATATATTAGAAGTTTATCTCAGAACAATGAACAAAGATTTGAATTAGATAGGAAGTACATTCTTAATTAACGTATCATATTGAGGGTAGGAAAAAATCCCCAGAAAACATGGCATGACCTAAATATAAACTTTTATTTGTTGATTCCTCTTGTTGCATATGCAACACCTTGTGCAAAGGTGTGGTATACAGACATTACCACCTTTTATTTTCTTGATTGTGGATATAAAATGAAGTAACATATACATTGGCCAACTAATGGTCCGTTGATGTAGTAGTCTTCTCAACCCTTGTCTTTAGGGATTTCCTTTGAAAGATCTCTCTCTAGATTTGACATTTAGAACTCCTAGTGTCAAAAACAAATTCTTAGATTTGATGACTTGATATTTATTTCATCTAGTATATGCAAGTTTATTAGGGCATGAACAAGTATAGGTGAATGCAAGAATTAGATGGGATCAAAATGGTGACTGTTTGGTCAATTGGAAAGCCTTTTTGGAAAATGACAAGGAAAATAACTTCATTTATCCCTTTCATTAGGTTTGTATATGCATCTTTTACAAATATAATAGCTAATCAAGTAGAAAGATTCATATGATGCTCCAATGAATGCAAGTGAATTTGTCTAAGTGGACTGTTAACAAATTCACTTGCATTAAGGTTCATATGGTGCTCCAATGAATGCAAATAAATGTCTAAGTGGACCCTTTAGATTATTTAAATTGTTCATCTTGAAAATTTTAGAGGAAGAATATAGATTATGGATTCTCTCTTTAGGTGTTTCAACTATAAAAAAGCATGATGCGTACATAAATAATTTTCTTGGTGTTCTAAACTATAATTTTTTTAAAAATCAAATTTTATTTTCATAAGAAATAAATAATCCACAAAAACCATCCACATAATAGTTCTTGCGAGCCCTAGTCATGACCATGAGAGATGGGTTTTTGTGAATCCTATTCATGAAACACAAGGTAATGAATTTGACTGAAAACTATGCATTTAAATCTTGATAAAACATCACATAATTTGACATTGTAAACAATATGGTTTATTAAATAACTTAAAAAATTTGCGACAAAATATTTTTTTTTGTAAGGATCAACACAATTGATTATATTGTGGAATCATGCTTACTATTTATACAACTAAGCTTGGTTGTATATTTATTTTAGTTAAAGGAATTCCCTATAGAGAATTGAAATAATGATATTAACTAGGAATAGAGGATTCAAATAATTAATGAACCTATACGAAGCATAGTTAATTTCAAGTTAGAGGACTATAGTTGGCACTATAAGGCAAGATAATATGAATTGTAACAATATATATGTCTACAAGATAGCTAAAAAGGCAACGAACTTGCAAAGGATATTGAGCATATCCAAATAATAGCTACCCTACATTCACACATATATACATGTATATCTGTGTATAGATATATATGGACATATTCATAAATACACATGCATATGTACTCATACACATGTATAAGGATTGAGAGTGTCCTCTTGGTTATCCCTTTGCATTTTAATAGTGTGCTTTTGGATTTAATCAATATTTTTATCCTTTAGAGGGTTTCCTTCACTAAAGGGAAGGAATCCCCATAGAGAAGGGACATGATGTTATTGATTAGTAATAAATGATTCAAATAATTCACAAAATCTATACAAAACAATAGCTAATTTTAGTATAGTTATTAATAGCTTGTGTGGGATGGAATACATTGTAATGTAGCAATAGTCAAATAAATAAGTAGAGGGAACACATGAATAAGGGATGAATTGGATTTGATAATGCTTCGTGACAAAGAGAAGGGGATGATTTTATTCAAGACATCTAGCAAAATTTATGGCTTGAATCCTTCCAGAGGTAAAAGGTTTTAGGGAAATTGATTTTCTCAAATTTAGAGGGGTTTACGTAAGTGGTGGTTGGTGCCAATTTAACTCCATTGTGGGATTTGCAAATAATAGGTGTTGAGTTGAGGAAATCATGTTTAGAGGGTTAGTCAATATCAATATTAATTTGGTGAATTTAGAGGTGGAGGCTAATGTCCTATAATTAATAGAGTTGGGGCACATTGGAAAATTTGCTAGTTTTTGGCTAGTTATGGGAGTGATGACAAATTGTGTTTAGAAAAATTGGGGGAGAGTTTCATCCTCCACTAAATGATTTTTTTGTGATATGTTTAGATAAAAAACTGAAGACTTCAATTTTGGGAGTTGGTCCCTAGCTATTGGATGGAGCGGGCGTCTTTCTTTAAGATTGGAAATTGAATTTTAATCCAAGTTAGGGAGGTTTGGGGAAACCATTGGTATAGATAAGGTTGTATAATCTCCCATTAGAATATTGGCCTGAGTTTGCAGTTAGGAAAATTGGTGATGGTTTAAAAGAGTTTCAATATTTGGATGATGACGCAAAATAGGACTAATTAGGGATACATGCAAGATTGTGAGTAAAATTAGATCTTTTCCTTCTAATTTTGGAGTTTTTCAACCTTATCATATAATAAGGGTTATGGAAACTGTTGATTTAAATAATCCTTAAGCTCCCTCTAGGTATATTTTGTTTGGTTTTGCATTGGTCTCAGCTCGCACATTATATGTTTACAACTCTCTAGGCAACTCCTTTTGGGTGACGCCTTTGTCCGCTTGAGCCACGTGTTAGCAGTGTGTGCTTTTGAGAGTTCTCTCTCCTTTGCTTCATCTCTGAGCTCCATTCGGTTGCCACGTTGCATCTTCCGTAGGTACCTTTTTGGCAGACCTCGCAGTCAAAGCTTTGAGCGAAGACCACACCACGTGTCATCACCATGGGGACCATAGCTGCAAAGGAAGGATGAAAGAATGAGAAGCCCCGCCTCTATGCCACATGTCCTAATTGACTCCTTGGGCGGTTTGACACTTGTCTTCAGGAGATTTTTGCCGTTCCACTCTTGGACCACAACCATCATTTGTAGGAGGGCGCGCTTTGTTTGAGGCAACAAAATGCCATTTCTATTGGGGAGAATCATTGCAAGGAGTAGGATGAGCTATGCGTGGGAATCTTTTCTGTTAACTAACATTCAGGCGATGGAAAAAATCTATATATACGGCTTGGTCTCTCTAAAAAAGGGTTAAAAAATACATGGAAAAAGCACAAAAAGATTATCGGCCTTTGTATTGTCTTTATTTCTTGTATTAAGACTTCTAGATTGTGCCAATTTGTTCGGCCTCTCTGTTTCTTAGTTATTTGATAAAACATTATACTGTGCTATTTTGATGTAATGAGTAGTTTATCTACAAAGCTTCTATAATTTCAATATAATTTTGTTGTTCAGATCATGTTTTGTACTCTTCATGTTCAATGAATGCATATGGAAGTTGTCTTATGCTATTTGATTCACTTCTTTGGAACTTCATCTTTGCTTTTTGTTATTTTTGGGCATGCAGATTGTTGAACAGGCCTTCAAGTCTCACCCAAAAGGAAGATTTCCTGTGCCCATTTACTTGGAATATTGGTGTATCGTCTTAGCTTTAGATTTTATTTTCATATATTTGCTCCCTTTTCCCTTTTCACCCCCCAATGTATGAATAGCCGACTTCTTTAAAACTCGAAGGTTACTCAGTTTAGTGCAATTGGTCCCCCCCATTAATTGAGTTTCCCATAAGGTTGTGTGCTTAGAAATCTTAGGCATTAACATAAACAAAAGGTTAAAATTTATGGATATCAACTTTGTTGTTTCAAATGCAAAAAAATGGGTTATATGTAATAGATTTTCCTTGAGGGAAAGAAAAAAATTGAAAAATTGGGGCAAGAAAAATATTCTTCATATGGAGTATGTAATTACTTCAAAGTCAAGGTTTGATCTAGAGATGTTGAAATCTAATGATCATCAAGATTATGTCAAACAAGAGAAGCGGCCTTCTTTCTCAATCCTAAGACATCTACTCCAAAGGGATTAAAGAAGGGAGAATTAGATCTTATTGTTGAATCCCCTAGATCAATGCTCAAGAAAATAGAGGTTGTTATGAGAGAGTAAGTATATTGCATTAGTCATCAAAGATGAGTGAAGAAAGATTTTGAGCAAAGCTTTTTGATGACTTTTTTGGAACCCCTTGAGAATGCATATGAGGAGTCATGGGAATAAGAGGATGAATAAGAGTTTTTTAAAAAGGAAATACTAACCATCTCCCAAATTGAGAGTGCTAAGATAACCCTAATTTGTAGCTCAAAAGGTAAAAGAGACTGAAAATTATGCAAAAAAAAATGTTGAAAGGTGTTCTTGAAGTTAACAAAAACGAAACTAATCATTGTTTTTGCATACAAGTTGGAGGGTATAATTCCTTCTACTCTAGCAATGACTCTTGTATCTTGGAATGTTAGGTTCCCATAATAAGAGATGCTTAGTTAAGCACCAAATAATGTGTTAGAAAGTTGACGTGGTTATGTTTCAAGAGACAATTAAGGAGGAACGAATGGACTTGGTTCAACAAAGTTGAAAACATTGGAAAGGCGATGTTTTTGGTACTAT
Organism: Sequoia sempervirens; assembly: GCA_007258455.2. NCBI lineage: Eukaryota > Viridiplantae > Streptophyta > Pinopsida > Cupressales > Cupressaceae > Sequoia > Sequoia sempervirens. The sequence continues at coordinate 230,750 of VDFB02275239.1, read as the reverse complement.
AGGAGCCTTAGGAGGTTTGTGCATCCTATGGTTTCCTTTTATAATAAAGATCTTAGGTTTAAATACTATTTTTAAATGAGAACTTTGTATGGTGAGGAGATTGTCCTCTATTTATTTTTTTAATTCTTTTTGTTAATGTTTATGGCCCAATCAAACTTTTCTTAAAAGGTTAATTTGGGAGGAGGTTTATATTCTTTTTTGAACCTTGGAGGTGGGGATTTGATGCTATGTGATGGCGATTTGAATGCTATCCCTTTGGTTAATGAATGAGGGGCAATGTTTCCACAAAAAGTGCGTGATTCTTTTGGATGGATAATAGGTTGAGGTTTAGTTATATTGTAAAGGGTTGGATCATTTTCTTGCTCCCCTCGATTGGTTGAGATTGGATTGGATTCTAGAAAGTAAGATGGGTGAGTGTGAGATCATGATGGGTTATATAATGGTGATGAGGGAAAAATCACATGAAAGTGGTAGCCAATTTTGTGAAACTCATTTTAGGATTGGATTTTCAATTTGTTTTTGGGTTGGTAAGTCAACAAAAATGGATACCAATTTTTCGAAAATGGAGTATCTATTTTATTTTTGAATTCCACCCTTCTCCCCCTAAATTTTACCTAGGATTTTACTTGAACTAAGCTTTGGAATCCCAAACTTTCCTTTTCCATAAAAATAATGGGTTGGAGTGTTTTCATAAATTTTCCTCAACTTGTGTTGAAAAACTTTTCTTAATCCAAATTTGATAAAATAAAAAAAGGTATATCCAAAAAACTCTTATGATTCTAAAAAAAATATCTCATTATAATTTAATAGGTTATTATTACTAATTTTCTACACACTATCTAAATTCCTAATGGAAATATTTATCAGAAACCGTTATGTACCTAGGGATATGATATTATAATGTATTTAGATGGATGGAGATGTTGACATCTAGTACACATCCCTTAAGTTAGCTATATTCCCCTAAGTTAGCTATATTGAGTCACTTGAATAACTTGTGTAATTAATTATATCAGGAGTTGAGTAGGCCTTCATTAGAATTACCCCTCCATTGTAATATTAGTAGGATGTCTATATAAAGGAGGTGATTACCATTTTAAGATATGTGGGAAGTATGATGTTGTATTTGGGATCTCTTGGAGATATAACATGGAGTGACTTCTTCCATAAGGAGTATTGTATGGTGTTACCCTACCTTAAAGGTTTACTCTATTTTGGCATATATTGGATATTAGGGCATATTGGCCCACAAACATCTCTTGTGTTGTGTGAGATCTATCTTCTACATCATATTATTTCCATATATGTGTGGATCTTATAAAAAACATCCATAACTTTCATTTTTTTTTTCAAATTAGAAAAATGTCACATTCAAGGCTTCATTGGTTTATAGGTTTTAATTTTTTTAAATTATATTTTTTTGATTGGTTAGGTTGACTAGAAAAATATTTTCTAATATTTTAAAAAATGTGGTATTGTAAAAATATTTATTTACAAAGAAACTCAATCCACTTGTGTGTCTTTTATTATTTAAGGGGTAAACACTTTTTCTCTGGAGCTATGAATTGGTGAAGTCACAAATGGGAGACCTCATCCTCAATATAACCATTCAACAATACCACCCCAATAGGGTTTGAACCTTGGAGGCAAGAACACCACCTTTAAACCATCATTCCATGCCAATATCGGCATCTGCTTGTGTGTCTTTTACTATATCCAACGTTACAATATTTTTTCCTCATACTTAAGCTAGCCAAAATGACACCTTTTTATGTTTGTTAAAAAAAATAGTCACTCCATTGAAATATCTAATTTTTACCAAATTAATTTAATTTAAAAAATAATAATCCATAAACTATATTTGATTTCCTACAAATTTACTACCTATTTTTTAGATTGTGTAGATGACTCATTCATTTTTTCAGGTGAATTGTTTAACTCTTTTTTCAACATTTTTCATTTTCACTTAAGGGCATTGTTTGTATCATCATGTTTTTGCACTTATCCAATTTATTAATATTATTATTTTGGAGTATGGCCATACGTGTATCTCATTAAGGCTTTTGGGATAGTGCTTCTTACTACTTTTTCCTTTCAAAATTTAAATGATGTGATTAAGAAATTAGGATCTTGAGATGAAGTTGCATGGCTTGTGGAATGAAGTTCCTAAAGCAAGAGCTAAAAAGATGTTCTTTTTCACAAAAAAATGACATTCATCAAGACTTGTTTGAAGGAATGGAATACCAATTAGTATGATCATCTTCTATAAACTTGAGAGTGAAATCAAATCTAACTTTTCTCAATTAAGAGGTGTGTTCATATATATATATAAAACAAACCTAGCTAAATGACATAATTGCATAATAAAAGACAGACAAATTTATGGATTTATGGCTCAAGGAAGAGGACCATAATACAAAGTTATTGCATAACCACACTCAATTGTGCATAAGTATCAATAAGAATACTTAAATTTCCTCAAGGGAGGGGATTTTTTCAATAATATTTGAAACATCACGAAGGACATAGATTTTGTGGATTTTCTTGGAAATAGGGAAGCTTTCCCATTTCTTTCCCAGATTCAACTATTAGATACCATTACTCCTAGTTACTAAAAGGAAAAATCATTTTCTGGAATCCCATTTTTGGAGAAAGAAATTAGGTTAGCTTTATTTCAAATAGCCAAGGATAAGATAATGGGGCTAAAAGGTTTTCTTGTTGCCTTTTTAAAAAACATATTAGTAAAAGGATGTTTGGGCAGCAATGGAAGAATCCAAAGAATCTAAAAAGGTTTGAGGGGATTTCAATTATTTTTTGATTATTCTAATTCCCTACCAACAAATATAACATGGGAAAAACACACAAACATAACCATGTAATGATTTGTTTACTTAAGTTTTCAATTGACCCACAATTACATAATTAAGTCACTTAATTTTTTAAAATAAATATTTTTACTCATCCTGTATATAATGCACCCATTCTAGTTTTTTCTTAACATGCACATCTCTCTATAATATGATTATTATATAATATGATTATTATTTGGAATGCCAATAAAATGACCAAACTAATCAATTATTTCTAATTATTAAACATTTCAATTGGTGTTTTTCCACTTTAATTGTGAGTCTAAGTATTTTTATAGCTTTATAACTTATTCTAACTTAGAAATGCAAACTTCAAATCCTTACCAATCATGGCAATGTTGACTTGATATCACAACTTACATTCTTGCACTAAATAGAGTAAGCTTTCTATATCATGAGAAATCCTTAGACCTATACCTATACCTTGGGGAATCATGTAAAACCTCATCCCGCAACCTAGAGGATGATGCACACTGCGGAAGCACAACTAAATTTTTTAAAAGGTAAAACAAGACGAGTAAAGTATCCTACTCTAACCACATACATCCTCTAGGCCACACAACGCGTCTACATGTAACCACATTACTTATAAAATTAAACCAACCATAGCATAAGAATATTAAACTCAAGATACAACATACAACAAATCATTAAACCATTACAAGATAAATCTAACACATAGAAATGTATTGAAACATATTTTGACAGATACAACACCACATAACCATCCAATACACCATTAAATCCAATAATGAATAGATCATAAATATTATTACAATTACATCACAAGGTTCACATCGATACAATTGAGGTATTACAATTATACATATAGATCCACAGTTACAATGAAGAAGAAGAAGAACAACTCCAAAGAACCACACGAGCTCCTCAAACAAGAAGATCCCACCATCACGAACAAGAAGAGAAATTCAATAGTGAAGAAGCATGCCACCCAGCCATATGGTACCTATAGGCCCAACCCCCGTGCTAGGAGATAGTAACAGGTAACCCAGACAAACCTACTACCTCTAGACACAGACAATATACAAAAATACTCACAGAATAGATAAACAAGAACCAGGGTCACATTGCTTCCAGAATCACTGAATCAAGTACAATCGCAATACAAATAAACTGACTGTTGTCATAGGAGGAGTGTCATCACAAAGGTCGCATTGGTTGTCCAAAGGAGATCTTCCTGGGTCTCTGGGTCTCGGCCCCCCTCTAGGGTTATCCTGGTAACCTCTCACGATTCCAGCCCCACATGCACACCAGTGCGAAATCAGTTATCCTTCAAGAAGACAAGATAACGATCTAGCCATTCCAGGCCTTCTTGACTCATCTCAAGTCTCATACAAGCCCTTGAGCCAATGAGCGAGGCTAAATATCTTGTTAAGTGTGTTAACCTAATAGATTATTTAATTCCCACTTGATTATACTAACTTCCACACGAGTTGTCCTGGGACCACTTTGTGTCCCGGCCCTCGCTGAAAGCCACTCACCTATCGACAACACATAACTCAAACTACATGCCAAGGGTAGACAGTGCACTAAAAAAAAATAACAATAACCAATACACCTCAAAAGGTAACACATCTCTACCGATGTCCAATACTGAAACCCAATACGTGCACTACCCAAGAAACTCAATGGGTGAACTAAAGTTACCACAACCCTTTCACAATTACAACTCTGGAAGACTTAGATTCACATAATGACAAATACGTTCCCCCTAGTACACAATTACAGAAACATGTGCTTTTAAATACAATTCAAGAAAATAACAAATACTATCATTCAGATTTCCTAAATCCATTACAATCAATCTTGCATATTAAAATACATCATCCAAAACACAATTTCAATTTAATAAATTAACATTTACCCAACTAAATATTCAACTTTCAATTCACAACTACTCTTAATACTTAACCCAATTTTCCTCAATTAAATAATCAACTTTTCTATTAAAAATCATTTTATTACAAAATAAACATTTACATCTTTTAACATAATAACCTTAAAATAATAATATTTAAAAATAAATACTTATATTAAACATATATATAATTATATATCTTGTGTATATACAATTATAAACATATATATTTAAATATAAAAATATTTATCTTTAAATATACACTTAAAAAAATCCATCTCAAATTAATATATACAAACTATAGAATTTACAATTTAAAAGATATAAAATATATATTATATATAATATAAATATATATTATACATAATATATATATTATATATATATTAAATTTAATCTAAATTTATATGAACAAAATATCGTAGGCCTGCACACATCCATAAGGGAAGGCTGGGGCCACTGCCCACATAGCCTCCCCCCATGGGGTCGCTGCCTGTGGAGGTGCTGCCTCCACAACCAACACTTCCATGGTGGGCACAGCTGTGGGGTTAGCACCCACCCAGCCCCCAACAATATACAATAAATTTCCAATTTAAATATTGTTCACAAAAAAATTCGTCGTACAGGCAATCAACAGGGTTTTAATTTTTTTATTATAAATAATTTCTTCAGGAAATTTTGCTGTAGCTCAGGTTTTTACAGAAACAAAATATATATTATATATATTATATGTATATATATACGTATTCCCATTATGTATATATATAATATATATATTTATATATCCAGCCAACAATCCAAATGGACAAATTATTTTCTACGGACAAATTACAGAAGAACAATTTCAAAAAACTTCAATTTTCAAATTATACTTGAGAATCTCAATCTAATTACAGAGATCTACAAAATCTACTGTTAAAATTTGATTCCCTACAGAGGTTTCCTACTTTTCTTAAATCAATCTAATTCAAATGGACAATTTGTACAAAGGATTTTAATTGTTTTTCTACAAAGGTTCCTCTTTCACGACAATATTTTAAAAGAAAGAAACAAAAGCTTCTACAGTATTGAAAATATTTTCCCTAAACATTTCCAAATTGCATTACAGTAATATAAACAATTTTTCAATTCAAAATTCACAAAAATAGTACAAAATTCACAAAAACAGTAAAGGAACCTGTTCCAAAAGAACTGTTGCCTTGAGAATTGTTGTCGAGCTTCTCTGTAATTTCAAATTGCCAATGTAGCCAAAACTTCCTCCAGTAAATTTGCCTCTTTCTAGAAAACACACAATACACAACCAAGAATCTCTACAGTAAAATTCTAAAAACAAATCTTGAGAGAGATCCACAATTTCCTCACCAATTTTCAACAACCCACACCAAAAACTCCCGTGAAACAAATTTCTTTACTTTTCCCAAATATCTTTTCCGAGAATGAATTTCCAACAATTAGATAACAAATTTCTAACTCACAGTTATCTCAAAGAAAATATCTTTTCTCTCAACAACCCAGATATTTCCCATCCACATGCATTTAAATAAAATAAAACAATTTACTAATTGCAACCAATTTAAATATTCTTATTTATTTAATTACATTTATTTTTAATAATATAATTTACTCAACAACATAACCAAATTAAATTAATTAATTTTTTTATTCTAAAGCCTTCACAACAATAATTCAATTAATTAAATATTTAAATCAAATACACATTTAATCTACCAAATTAAATTTGCACAATAATAAAATACCCAGAACAACAATGATAAAACTAAGACCAAAACTCAAACTGACGACACACTGTACTAGGGTAAAGGTATGACTAGGTAGCCTGTTACTATCTCCCAATATTACTATTGAGTAGTGGACACACCCAAACCTGTGAAACCAGGTGAAGCTAATGTCCTGTACCTGCAATCCTGCAAACAAGCAAATGTCGCACATGTATACAGATAGTAATTCATACACGCCCTGAAAAGAGAATCGTGAAAATCACAAGGCACTCGCAAGCGAGTGATACAATACCGCTCTCTTCACCAATACAATGCCACATCAACTGATGAGATAACATATCAATTAAACTACAATAAGCAAATATAGCAGTGTCATCAAAACTAAGCATCTATGCAAACATAAATCATATTAACATAATCACCATGCATATAATGTGTCATCACATCAATATAGTCTATCATTGCTCCATTGTCAGCAATAGAATAACCATAACATAAAACATAGTCCAACAAAGTATCTGAGCTGTCAAGAAAACATAACAAATCAGAGGGGTGTCACAAATCAATTCTTTAGACTTGCCTAGGTATTTTGTAAGGAAATTAGAGGATTCATAATTTTCCACACACTGTAATATAGGAATTCACCCTCACAATTTGGGATGAGATTTTCAACCTCTCTTTTTATCAAAACCAAAATTTTGTACTAGTACACTTAGAAATAACTTTTATCCCTTTAATATCACTACTTAAGACAAAATGAAGGATTCCATCTTATATAATTAGACATAACATGGAAATATCAATTACCAGCTAACAAGTATTGTTCGTGTGAATTAGGTGTTTTACCTAACTAGTTCACCTACTAGGTCCTATTCACATGTCAAGTTTACTTAGGTTCTAGGAATCTTTCTAGAAGTCTTAGTTCACATTAGATCTTATCTTATGTCATTTAATTCTTGTGTCTTAGGTCATGTAATGTTTGTTGTCACATGATATAGGATTAAGACACTTGTCATGATCTTATCTAATCCTATGTCTTATCTTGGCTATATAACCAAGGGGTTCTCATTTGTAAATCAACAATGATAACAATCATAATCTATTATTTGCATCCTTTGATAGCATGGCATTATTCTCTCATAGTTAATCTGTCTTGTGCTTTCATGAAGTTCCTAGATCTTGGGTGGCTATAATCTTCAACCAAATATTGGTGTAGAGTATTCTATACCAACTCTTACATGGTATCAAAGATTGTTGGATTGCTTCTTGATAGTATTTATTGAGATATCTAGGTTTCAAATCTTGGTGGATCTTGAAAATTTGAGTATGCTCTTTTGTTGCATCAAATGGTGATTTGGAGAATCATAAAAAAATGAAAGAAATACCAAATTTGGGGGTTTTTTCTTTGTGGCTTTGTATTGCAAGTCAAAATTGGAGCTTGTTGGTGTAGATCTAAGCTCACCATTGAGTTCAGAGGGTTCGATAAAGTTAGTTTTTCCTTTTGTTTCGTCCAAATTGGACATTTGAGGCTAGATCTATGAGGGTTTGAAGATAAAAGGTGGTTGTTAGATCTAGGATGTAGCTATAATTTTGGAGCATTTTGGGTCAAAAAAATACTGCCATTGCGTCCAAGAGGCCTAAGAAGCCAAGATCAATTGTCAAATCATCGAAATTCAAGCACTTCACCCAGAGTTTGAGGAAAAAGAATGCTCTCCTTCATTGACCGTACGACTGTCATAGTTGCAGGTCACATCATTAGTGTCGCAGTCAGTATGCAGGAAAAATAAAAAAACACTTTTAATTTAATTTAATATATATAATATAATTTTAGCAGGTTGTAATTGCGACCTAAACAGTTTGTAGACTTCAAGTTACTAGCCTGTGTCAGGTGCCACGTGTTAGCATGGCATAAGCTGGTGCAATCCCCACACGTCCCCCACTACCTTCTTGACAAGCGATTGAAATCTAGAAAAACTGGTAGCTGAAGTTTTTAAATAGGAGAATATTTTGCTACAATAAAGATTCCATCAACATCTTAAGAGATTCTATCAATGATTCCAAAGAATATTTTGATGTTGAAGGAGAATATTCTAATGGGGTGTATTCCTGCAAAAAGAGAATATTCCACATGTTGATGTCAACACTATGTTAGTTGGCGCCTAAAATTTTTGGCCCCCTCTCTAATACACTTTTTGATTTTGCAGTTCAACTTCAGAGACTCATAACCTAGTCATTTGACCTCCTTTTTCCAAGCTTTGTTTTTTTTATTTGGTGTAGAATTTAAATGATCTTCACAATGGTGCAATTAACTTTTGGTTTTGGTGCTTATTTTTTTCCATAAAGTGTAGATTCTCATGGGTGTTGTTGAGACATTCTCATTTTGGGAACTTCTAGGGCTTCATTCTCACTCCTACAATAACATTTTTTGGTGCAATTTTTGTGTACTTTATAGTGGTGTTATCAGATTCATCCCATTGTATGTCAAAATTATACATTGATTTTGTGGCCAAATTTGGTATCTATAAGCACTAAGATCAATCCCACTTCGTTGTTTTTGGAAAGTGGCACCTATAATCACACTAAGAATAAAGTGCCAAATCATATATTTTTGGGGGATTCTTGATTGAGTAATTTTTTTTTTTGGGGGGGGGTGTAATCTTGTGTTTATTTTCTAGTTGTAATCATGTCTCCTAATGCATGGAAAGTAAAATGTGATTATTGTAGGAAGGAAAAACATACAATAGATGAATGCTTGTAGAAAGAACTTGATGATTTGAAAATTATTTATGAACTTCGTTAGTTGCAATAGGTTTGTATTGCCAACATTGAATTTAGTTTACCTAATTCTTCTAAACTAACATCAACAAAATCATCTAATGTTCATACTTAATCATATTTAAGGATATAATATCATTTGGGGATGATAAGTGTAGTCAAATAGAATGCAATGGGATATCATATCCTTCATCTATTGTTGTATTTGATGATGCTTATATTGCCATAGTTTTGGCTTCTTGTGATTCAATGCAACATGACATATATTATCTTCTAGATATAACTACTCGGGATGAGTACTTGATAAACATTTTAGGTTTGTTTGTAGAGTCCCATATTTCATATTTGGGAGACGCCATTGATTGCATACATCATCTTTTTCATGTAGATGATCCTTCTCCAGTCATTGTGAGGGAACTCTTTAACACTCTTGTTCATTCTTTATATGATCATTCTTCACAGTTTGACATGAGTGTGGATAGTTTAGAGCATCATTTGGAGGAGGCTTCTTTTCCTCAGAGGAGATTTATTTATCTTTGGATTATGTTCTACAATCATCTCTACTAGATTCTAGATTGTCCTCTTTATCAATGTGGCTTATAATAGTTGTTTGGAGTGTGTCAACTTCCAACATTGATGTGGGGAAACTTGAGCACAATTTAGAGATATCACATCATCCTTCTTATCTCATCTTCCTTTCAGGAATGTGAAGACATCCTAAATACCATCTTGGTTTTGTTTCTTCCTAAGGGAAGGAATGTTATTCAATGAGATTGAATCATCTTCAACATTCAATTTCTAGCATCTACCATCCTTGTTGGAGACTCTACATTGAGGGGGGGTTGCATGGTCTCTCTTCTTCTCTCTTATGGGGGGGGGATTTTTCCTTGATGGGGTTTTCTCATTCTCATTCTTTAGTGAGAGTATTTTGTTTTCATCTCTCTTTTGGAGAGGAGTTTTGTCCCACTAGGTTTTCTCCTTTTCTTCGTTTGTGAGAGTTTATATTTATACATGGGTACCTAACATGGCCTCATAGATGGGACCCATCCTTGTATCATTTGCATTGGATTGTTCATCTCTAGGTTGCACGTAAGGGGGGGTGTTGGTGTGAATTAGGTGTTTTACTTAACTAGTTCACCTAATAGGTCCTATTCACATGTTAAGTTTACTTAGGTCCAAGGAATATTTCTAGAAGTCTTGGTTGGAATTAAATATTTTATCTTATGGAATTTACTTCTTATGTATTAGGTCATTTAATGTTTGTTATATCATGACATAGGATTAAGACAATTGTCATGATCTTGTCTAATCCTACGTCTCACCTTGGCTATATAACCAAGGGGTTCTCATGTGCAAATCAAAAATCATAATCTATAATTTACATCCTTTTATAGAATAACATTATTCTCTCATAGTTGATCTCTCTTGTACTTTCATGAAGTTCCTACATCTTGGGTGGTTATAATCTTTAGACAAATCTTGCTTGGTGTAGAGTATTCTATACTAACTCTTACAAGTATCATTTATTCCCACAATTGTTAATGATGAACTATCCACTAAAGCCTCACAATCCCAGGTAATAGTTTAATTATGCAAGAAGAAATTAGGTTTAATATCTATTTTTTATTCTAGTTCTTTTTATACTCTTTTTCACCCTTGTTTTCTAGAATTTATCCCTTTTTGTCAAGTAAGTCTTAGTTTCCTTGTTTTAAAATCCCATAGCATGCCAATCTAATTTTATAATTTTAGTTACTCTAACCTTTATCCAAATATTAGGTGTCTATCTTAGTTATTATCTATTTACTAAAATACATAATCATACTAGATTATTAAATGTAATATCACAAAACTACTAATATAAGCCAATGCTTAAAACTATTTGGCAATTTTGAATTAATCTCACAGATAATCCCAATTATATCTAGTCATACATATGATAGTTCAAGTACCTATAATGTCATTAACTCTGCTAATGAATTAGGGTTTCTACATAGGTGATGATGAAACCAATTTATTAGAGTGGTGATGTCAAATCTCCAATGCACTCTTAAATATAATGGTGATTTACATATTGGCTTATTGTTAATTTTATAATATAAATATGAGTAATTTAACATTAAAACAATATTACCAATTAATATTATTACCAAATTTAATACACAAATTATTTAAATCATTATATTTAAAAATTGTCTAATTCATTACACATATCTATAAGTTCACATGACAATTTTAGAAAACCTAACCCAATTTATAAATTTCAAATACCTCTTACATTATTAACAATGCTATACTTATAAATATGAAGTCCTAAATTAAAACATAATTATCACATTTGAGTGACTATAATTATTTTATACTTACTATATTAGTATAAAACATATTCAATGTAGATGTTTTAACTAAAATATAAATTTGTAATGGTAAAATTTACATTTTCATGCTAAATCCTCTTAAATTTTTGGTTCACTTTAATAAAATATCTTAATATAAATCACATATTGACAAGTGACACACTCATATATGGATTGATTCTTACTAGTTATCAATTATACTTATAACTTGTTACCTTAATCAAGAAAAGGTTCTTTTACTTTGTTCTTCAATTTAAATAAGAAGTTTAAATTTTCTAACTTCATTAATAAGTGCACCGATAATTTGTATTAATCATAATTTTGAAAGCTTATTGAGTTTTTCTGAATGGTTATATATGTTAAACAGGCGCATGACAACTGAGAGGGGGGTGAATTAGTTGTCACAAAATTCAACTCAAAACCTTAACACTTAATAATTCCTCAACCACACTATTTTTTTATTAAGTAAGAGCATGAAACAAAAATAACATAAAGAAAATCAACACAATGAACACTAGATTTTTTACGTGGAAAACCCAATGAGGGAAAAACCATGGTGAGGGTTAACTCACAATACAAAGGATTATAAACTGAATACAAAAGCTCACTGCCCAAAATAGGACTCACTGTCCAAGTACAAAGGCTCACTGCCTATAGAAAGGACTCACTATCCAACAAGGAGGCTCACTGCCTACAGATACAAGAGAGAACAAAAGATCCACCACAAGAATTAACACACATCTGTAGCTTGAATAAGGATTGCATAAAATTTTAGCTCACTGCCTTCAGGAATCTGACACAATGAAGAACTGTTGTCACAACTCACTCACACACACTTATGCTCTTATGATTTGTGGCTCACTTTCGTCACTTTTGCATCACACTATCATACAACTCTTCACAACTCGACTTGCTTTTATACCATCCTTAATCTTCAAAACTTTCTCCAAGGTCAGCCACAAATACCTTATTTCATAAATTCAAATTAGGTCGCTAACTCAACATTCCTGCAGTGGAAAGGAATAAGAGTGGACCAATAAAAATATTTTTTTGAGATAAAAAATAATATCTCAAATCAACCACATGCTTCCTTAATTAAAATTTATTCTTCAAATGAAGTGTAAACACTAGGTCAACCAAACCTAATGAAAACACAAAAGAACATTGATGTACACACTTTCCAACAAGAAGATGACACACAAATGCCACAAAACACTTCATTATGCATGAAAATACATCTCAGAATCTTCCAAATACATTTGCAACAAAACAAAAAACTTCAATCACTGAACACCTTTCACCAATCCATCCGGACTATATAAACTCACACTGAAATACTGAAACATGACTTTCGGATCACCAATCTTCAAACTTCTTTGCTATAGCACAAAAAAGAACTTCACAAGACATATTCCAGATCCGCAAGATCTGAAACAAAACAAAGGAGGACTACAAAGCAACAATATTTCTCCCAGTCCACAGAAGACTAACTCTGCCAGACCAGTTCACATACCAGTGAACGTAACTTTCACATACCATCAAACCAAAGGCTAAAACTCAGGATATATCACCACTAAATCCCCATTATCAAACTTTCAGATCCACACAAGCATAGGATCAACACAAGAGAAATGCAGAGCACATACCGGAGCACATTCTGAATACTTTCATCATTCTGACTTCTTTTCTTTATTAATTTTCTCAAAAGCACTTGGAAACTCATCAAACCAACACATTTTCAACACCATAAAGATAGCTCCATGTACTCACAACATCTTAGCAGCATCTCAACTATGCACGTACAATCTGCAACATACTAAACTATGTTGACATCAATGACAACACCACCAGACTAGCTCATACTTGCACCAATATATACATATTTATTTATTTCATAATTTACATAAGAAAACCCCATTTTAAACATTTAATCACTATTAATTTCAACCCATGACACCTATTTTATATAACCATGGCATTAAACTCTCATTTATGCATACAACTTATTTTATATGTATTTATTGATATCTTAAATATCTAATAACTATTATTATAATAAACCCAAGGTTTAACTTGTTATATAACATCAATCATCTAATTTACATATGTTTATCTTTCTGCAAACCATCTCCATTTCATATCAATATTATGATCTACATTATGTTCAACATAATAATATTTTACCAAAACGACTCAAAACTACCATTCTTCTAATGTTCATGTTGTTACCTTCTCAATATAGTAGAATATTCACTTTGCAAATTTTTTATATATGCATAATTGTGATAAGATATACTAGTATTATAAATAACCCATTCTCTCTAGTAATGTTTTATAAGAATAGGTAAACAATTTTGTATTGCGGTTCTCATTATTGAAATTTATTTTTTAATTAATTTAAAGAACTTACATTCATAAAAAATAAGTCAACCATATTATGATCAATTATTATAAGAAACATATTAATCATATTTGAAAATTATATAGAAAATATCATTTTAATATTTTGGCACTTTCAATTTATATAACTTTTCCACTTATTTACAATCTCTAATTTAATTATTAACCATATCATTCACATACATACAAACATACATACATGCATGCATACTTTATTTATTGTGTTCAAATATATTTATAAAAATTATTAAACAATTATAATATCAACCTATAATAACATAAAATATATAACTTGTCTTAATATATTATATTTCCAAAATAAACATATGAATTACATAAACCCTAATACTCTACCCTAACATAATAGAAAGTCCTAATCTATTATTTCATTTTCTTTTGTTTGTTGCTAGGAAGTGACAACCATGGTACACAACATTGGACATGCCAATTGGAGGAGGAAACTAAGAGCGAGAGAGAGCCATGACATAAATCACATAGGGGTCGTATGAATGAAGGGTGTCATGAGCTAGGGGTCGTATGAATGAAGGGTGTCATGAGCTAGAAAATGTAATATTTATAGGGCCACTAGTTTGAAGGCAAGGGGAATGGATCAGTAACATCCCCATCTCCAACCAATTTCCTACTTATCTTTTCTAGTTCTAGATTGATAGACAAATGAACAACTATCCTCTTCCCACTCACTTCAAGTTTTATAAGTTTTTCTTGTTACAAAACAAAACTTTATCCTTGACATTGACCCAAATGTAGAAATTAAGCTTGGTTTTCTGGGAAAAGTGGGGCACCTCTTCTTCCTTTTCATAGCTAGAAGAAGGATTGGATCCATGGTATAATCCCCTCTTCTCTTTATATTAATTGGAGCCTTGGGTAGGTCTTTTCACGTGGCTCATTGAGTGGGTTTCTTAAAAGGTATTAAATAAATGTAATAATTGGGTGCTTTTACCCACCAATAATTTCTTGATGATTAATTTCTCTTTGGGGAAGTGACTTAGTTTATGACATCAAATGTGCAAGATATGCTATCAACTTATTCTTTAGTATCTAGTTAGATCACCACTGAAGAAAAAATGATATTTTAATACTAATAGTACTTTTTTTACAATGAATGGTTACAAATTTAATTGGATGTAAAATAGGATCATTTCCTAGAGAACATTTGGAAGTTCCTCTTTTTGTTAGGGGTAGAAATTCTATTCTTCAAAAAAAAAGTGTAGGTTTATCTCAAGTTAGACTTAATTCACAGAAGAGATGATGGTACTTTCTTCCAGGTAGAATATTGCTCATGAAGTTAATACTATCTACTCCTACCCTTTAGCTTATGTCTACCCTAAAATATCCTTCACTCAATTTCTCAAGCAATGAGTGTGGAAGCATAGGTGAATTCCTTTGGTTTCTTGGGATAAATTATGTTTGTTCAAGGATATTGGTGGGGTTAATGTTGATGTTTATAAAGACAAAATTTAGTGTTGGGTGTAAAATTGGGTTGGGGTATGTTTTCCAATCCTTTAGTCAATTGTAGTAAGCTTCTCTATAAAAAGAATATGGATTGTAATTATTAGAGAAGAATCTTCACCATTTTTACCTTGCCATTTGGTTCCCATATTTAAAATTTATGATGAAAATATGTCCTATTATTTTCAACCATTTAATTTAAGATATTTTTAATGGGAAACTCATTGAATTTTGAGAGGAATTGTGGAATTGTCATCCTCTATTGGAATTCCAAAAACTATAGGAGGGAAATATTATTTTATCTAATTCTTGGGGGATCAAAGTCTATCTTTACTTGGAAATAATAGAGGAGTATGACCTTTCAATGATTTCTTGGTTGAACTTGTCTTGATAGGTAATCCTAAAGGTGAAAAAGTCTATAATAAAAAGACATTCTCTTTAACATGCATACTTTTTATGGATTTAGGGGCGACATTATTTAGTGGATGGGTTCCAAAACAAGAGATTAATTAGTTACATTGGGATATTTGGTTGCCTCATATAGTATTGTTGAGAAAATTTGGCTAGTCACTACTTGTTGGAACAAATCTTGCTTATTGAAGGTAGTAGACTTTGCCTTGACAACAATGCATGCAAAAATCCTAATACATGATAGGATCTATAAATTATGTTTGCTAAAAGATTAATGATGCATCCTTTGACTTTAGGGGAAGAAATGCCTTCTTTTTATCCATTGTTCCTCTATAGTAAAATTTTGGTCCTAGCTATGTGCTAGATTGAATCTGGAGCTTTTCTAATACTTTATTGAAGCTTTTTGGAGTTAATTAATTCTAAATACAAAACTATTTTTCTCTAACATTTGGATTACCAATCCAATGCAAATTTGACATATTTAGAAGGACACTACTCTAAAATTAGAAGACGTTTTGAAAAATGGAGGTAATAATTTTTAAGGCTACCTAGGTTTTAAGTTTTGCTTATTTTTACCTTCTTTTTTGGTCATTTGTAATCTATAAATAAGGGATCCTGAGACTCATTTAGGTATTAAGAGTAATATTGAGTGTCAAAGTCTAAGAGTTATATAAATGATAAACATGAGCTCCTTCTTTACATTCTTTGAGTGATCCTAAAAATAAAAGAAACATTCTCTTGTAGTAAAGGTTTGTAATCTTTCAACTTATATTAATATTTAAGCCATAGCCATTCAACATACAACCTCCACTGTTATTTGATGTTATGACCCAAACAAATTTGTGTAATGTTCCCTCTCTAATAATCTAATTTAGGGACCCAAAAACCCATTCCATATTTCTCACAAGCTTAGGGAAAGTGAAGGAAATAATTTTAATTTAATATTTTTTATATTTAAATTATATTTTTAAGGTACTTGGAGATTTTGGGGCCCACTTTGTTCAAAAATATCACATTTTTTCTTTTGGGCATAGGTCTTCTAGAGATTTTTCCAATGCACCAAAGAATTTTGATTTTTCCTAGCAGGCTAGGAGTTAGGACCTCAACAAGTCGGGGTACCGAAAATAAATATTTTTGTACACCTTTTTTAATTTTTTAGCTAGTATGTCCTCATCTAGATATTCGTTTCAAATTCCATAGAGGTGTTGGTATTTGATAATAAATTTGGGCCTTCAACATCTATTAAATACGAGTGGTTTCTTTATTTTGGCATCTCATAAATATATCATATCAAAACTTTGCCAAGATTATTTGAGAACTTATGTTCATTTAAGGATGAAACCCCTTTGGTTTCTTGATTGAAATATCGCATAGAGGCTATAATCTATACTTCAAATATTATTTGGATTCTAGCATAGTTTTTAGTAGTTGTACTTGTATGTTTGTGTAGAAGGGAGCTTTAACTTACAAACAATTATTTCGGATATATCAATCATTTGTATTGCTATACTATCTAATATATTTTAATATTTTCTTCATATTTGATTAATAAGAATGCAATCCAACATATTGTGAAGTTTCCATTTATGTGTGCAAAGATTATCTATCTTTTTGGGATAGTTTCTTTTCAGAAAATTTGTAGAGTTCATTCAAATTTTCTCAGTGTATGCTTTCATCTCACCTTCATGGGACCTTGGTGATTAGAAAGTGATTAAATTTTTATTGATGGTTTCTTGTAGATTTTACTTAATTATATAATTATATTTAAGAAAATTAAAGTGTTTGTGTGCTAGCAATGAATATCTAAATTTTAGGTGGATTTGTGTGTAGATTTAATTTTAGTTGTTGTGGGTATTTTAAAGTTCAACACATTTTATTATTGGGCATTAAATAATTTGAGCATTTCAAGTTTGATAATATTTTAATATTATTCTATTTGGGGACATTATAGTGGTATTAGAGCTTTGATTTTACTTGCTTGTAGGGTTAAAATGAATGGTTGATAATTCCCATTGAAAGATAAATCATATATATTAAAATAGAGAAACACAAGTTACAAGAAAAATATTTAGACAAAAGAAAAATAGAATAATAGGGAAGAGGAAAACACAAATTGATTGATATAGAAAGATATAATTTCTTCCATGAAACCTTGATTAGAATTAATCAAGGATAGGATAAACTCACAATTATGGCACAAATGATGTTCTCTCAAATGTGAAATCCCCAAAAAATATCCAAGAGAGGGGTGTACATCTACAAATAACCCAATTATAGTTAATTCCATACCAAAGCCATATGAGCCTATGTTCTTGTAGAAAAAGGAAAAGGATGAGAAAGAACCTAAGACCACTACTGTAGAGGAGATTGATGAAATTTTCAAAGAATACCAAGGTAAGTTTGAAAATTTTAAAAATAAAATTTCATTTTTTACTTACCTAGATATCCTTGAGAAAATTTCTTAAAGGAAGAACTCCATTTGGTATCACGAACGATGAAAATAATGTGTTACAAGAAAAAAAAATGCTAAGTTGAATGCTCTTATAATTGATATTTGTAACAATTTTTTTTTCTAGGGCATATTTGTGGAAGTTACAAACTTAATTCACTCTCAACCCTATGGAGGAGGAAGATGCCATGGGATTTTCCACATTGTGTGTTGCTTATGATTGTCAACAACATGGGTTGATCACACAAGGACACAACCTTGTGTAGACCTTTAATGGTTTTTGCCAAGGAATTTTGAATGTCTTTGAAAAAAGATGAAGATGAATATTTTATTCTATATTATTAAATTTCATCATGTTGCAATAATGGTAGTTACCATTTCTTAAAAAGGAATAGTTTTTCTCTTTGTTGAGGGGTTGTTTGAACCTCTCAAAGGAATCATTAAGGATTTTTCACCCTCTAATATATAATAAGCAATTAAAAAATATCTAAGAATTGAGCCATTTATGCTTAATAATAAATTTCCATATCATTCTAGAGCACCTAGCTTTAGGCAGTTAAAAAAGTTTGGGTCATACACACAACCACGTAAGTTCATGCCTCAAACAATAAAGAAGTTAGATGAAGACAACAAAAATGAGTAGAGAGGGAAGAAACTATGTTTCTCTTGTAGGGAGCCATGGACACCTAGTCATAGATGCCTTGGAAAAGGACATTTGTACGATATTAAGATAACATCTAATGATGATTTTGATCTTGAAGAACTCAAGCCATAAATAGTCATGGAATATCATGAACCTAAAATGATGGAGGACGAATGCACAAATAAAGGTACACTAGAATTTTTTTAGGAGTGCCTAGATATCATCCATTCAAATTTTGAGTTCTATTTGGATAAAATATCATAATGATTATTATTGATAATGATTATTGATATTGGGGCTACCCACAACTTCATTGATGAAGGCTTGGTGGTGAAGAGAAGAAGAAGAGAAGAATAAAAGGGAGGGTTTTGAAGGATTCAATACAATTGTTGCTAATGGATTAACCATTTAATGCACCAAAATAATCCAACAACTCAACAAAGCCATGCGATGAATCAACTTACACACTCATATGCTTTGATACCAAACTAATGGTGCCTTGTTTAAATCCAAACAAAGCGCAATATGCATCGTGATAGGAAAAGAAACCAAGGTACTGGGTAATGGTAAGACGATGGCAGATAATAGTTAACTATGTCAATTCAACAATCAAGAACACTATAATTTCCCGAAGACAACAATAACTATAGAAAACTTCACACAGTAAGATTATGACAACAAGTGCTTTGCAAACAAACTGGTTTCAAAGTCTCAGACAGGGAAAATAGAGCTTTACTCATATACACTTCTGAGCCAACAAGATTGAGTCCCAATAAGATAATCGACTAAAACTATGGACAACATAAACACTTAATCGATCCATCATTCTTTTCAATCTACATCTTCCCTCACTTCCACACGCATCATTCATGTTACTCCAACATTTCTTTTATTGTGCTATTGTTGTTTTGTCTTTTCCTTCATGTATACCTCCAAGAACTGTTTATTTTTCCTCACAGCCAGACTAGCTTGGGCTTCTCCAACAAACACTAAGCTCCGCCTTTTCCAATAACTGTCCCTTTTCCACTAGCAGTAACTCTCACATAAAATGGGGGCGATAATTTCTTGTAACTAACTTCCCTTCAATCAAGAACAAAAGAAGGCTCAATGAAAACCAAGAAAGAAGTTCATTGCCCCAAAATTCTCAGCCGCAAAACGATTAATTTACACCCAAAAAGCGAACAAATCAAAACACCAAATACAATTAAAGGAAAATCAAAATCTCATAAAGTAAAGAATGATGCTCCTGCATTAGACTCCCCAGGAGACAACAAGAAGCATGTGCTCCTGCAAATGAGGTCTCCAGCAAGAAATCATTTCTCTGTTCTTTTCTTTCACGTCTTCCAACATCATTCTAGAACAACTGTTATGTGTTCAATCTGTTTTCATTTTTCTTTTTGTATCTTCTCCTTCTTATATCTTTTTCATCCACAAGCCTCCAAAACTCCATCTCACGTTTATATATATACTTTTCATCTTCTTCTTTTTAACTCTTTCCACCAACAATTTCATTCAAAGATTCAAAAACATCATTATTTAAATCAACTTGCTTATCTTCAACTTTGCATGTGTTCTCCTCAAGCTTCTTCGAAGCTGCTACGAAAGGTATGTCAATCTTTTTTTTCGTTGATACTTCATAAAAAATTTGTTCCAACTTTTCTCCTTCGTAGGCCAATATCTTCATCAACAAACCATCTTGGACTCCATCATTCACAACAAAACTTTTATCAAAATCAGCATATACAATTTTATACTTTTCCTCTTTTGTTGCAATAACTTTTTGATCATGTATTTTTTAGAGGTCCTCTTTTATAAATTGTAGGAACAAATGGGATATCTCTAAATTTCATAGTCTTCTTGTACCATATCATTAAAGATTCTCACTTTTACACTTTGAGGGCTCTTAAGAGACCTCATTTGACTATTGAAGTGTAGAATGTTAAGATCCTCAAGTGATGGAATGAGGCATTATCTTGCTTAAACCTACCCACCTATATTTTTACACTATTTGTTTCATCCATGAGCTTCATTTTTAAAATTTCTCATTCTACACCCTAACACTACACAAAATTGCTCTTTTTTATGACTTTCAATTTGGTGCTACCGTGGGTGAACCACATAGATTTAACTAAAACTAAAAGGATTCTTAGAGAGCCTCACTTATTGTATAGTAAAAAATAAAACATATCTATGTGCCATGATATTCCCATGTTCGTTAGATTTTTTCAATTTTATGCTCTTAAGCCTCTTATGAGACCACATTTTACTATTGCATCCAAGAAATATTTCAATCCTTAGATGGAGTAATGAGGCATCCTCCATCCTAAATATATGTGTTGGAATTGTTGGTTTTCTTTCTATGATGCGTTTTTTCAAAGTTTTCCATTCTACACCCCAACACTATAATTCACATAACTCATTACTAGCCTTAAGATTTCAATCAAGGTAACTAAACAACACAAAGCCATATGTAGATTCTAACATACAAACTGTAACCTAAATGGTGATACCAATTTTATGATAGAGTCTATGCATAACAAATCTTATAGTATAATTTACTATGATACTTTATCCTTCACTTACCATGATAGTTTACGAGACAATAAAACATGTTGATGATGATAAATTTATTCCTATATCCTCCAAGTTATCAAACTAAAGCCATTTCAGTTCTCTTTTGATAGTCAACTTTAGGAATTTTAGTTAATACATGAATTATTAATTATCATAAAATAGTACACAAATCAAGAATATGATATAAATCTAATGATAGTAACAATGAGTAAAAAAGAGTTGATATATCCGGATATGGTGTCCCGAGCTTCTCTTGGAAACCCTACGCTGGTGGCGTCCTATGCTTCTCATGGTTCTCTGGCGGCGTCTCGTGCTTCTCTGGCGCTGGGTGCTCCTGGCGCAGGCGTTTGTGGCAGGAATGGCTCCCAAAATGATGACAGTGGAGCTTTTATTGCAAAAGACACTGGTACGAGGCCTGGTGGTGGTCGTTGCAGGGGCGGCGACCATTTGGCTTTTGCTAGATCTACTGTGTGGCTCCGGATTGGGAGGGAAACGATAGGAGGGTTCATCCCTGTCTCCAATGCAGCTTCAGTGGATCTGATGGCAGAGACATAAGAGGAAATAGAGGAGAACGTTTATGTGCTTTCTGAGACTGGAGTTATTTGTCGATTCAAGGGCTTTTGGCCTAATCTCCCTCAGCTACATTCTTGGATTTCCAACGAATGGAAGCCTCTAATCTTTGGTAAAATTATTATTTTCCCCATGGCTAAGGGGTTTTTTGTGGCTAAGTTTGACAATGCTCAGGACATAAACATTATTCTTTGTGACAATTTTTTTAGCTGGGAGAATAAATTTCTATTGATGATTAAGCCTTGGCATGCTGATTTCAACCCTGTTTCTGAAACTTTTAGCAAGATCCCGATTTGGTTATGGTTGCCTTACCTTCCCCTCCACTTATGGATTGACCCCCTTTTGGAAGAAGTGGGTGATT
This sequence comes from Sequoia sempervirens, assembly GCA_007258455.2. Lineage (NCBI taxonomy): Eukaryota > Viridiplantae > Streptophyta > Pinopsida > Cupressales > Cupressaceae > Sequoia > Sequoia sempervirens. The sequence continues at coordinate 208,255 of VDFB02275239.1, read as the reverse complement.
CCCTAGGTGATTTCTTGTTGGTAGATGCTGCTACTTCTGACATACTTCATTCCACCTTTGCTCGAATTTTGGTTGAAATGGATGTTTCAAAAGGGCTGCCTGCTGAAATTTTAATTAAAACTTCAATGGGTTCTTGGATACAGTCCTTAGACTATGAAGGGATTCCCTTCCGCTATAGAAGATGTTTTAAAACAGGTCATGCTGCTGTACAATGTGGTTGAGAAAAATGCTTCAACTTCTTGGTGGAAAGGTGCCTCTCAACAACATTATACGGTTGAGAAGAAAGTTGATCAACATAGGAGCTTTTCTGAGGTGGTTGCCTCAGAATCACAAGCTCGTGAGGTATCCCCTTTGGATGTCTCTTTTGGTGGGGTTGCTGAAACTGAACATCTTGTTGAAACCCCTAAAGATCGTAAAGTTGGGCCTATGTGTGCTGATCAAAATAGGAGTTTTTCAGAGGTGGCTGCTTCTGAATCACTGGTCTTGGGATGCCCCCTCTGGTCGTCTCAAAGGGCAGGGTAGCTAAGGGAACCCCTATTGAGTCAACGACTGCCATTTCAGGGGAAAGTGCATCAACTTCCCTATCTGGTGGCTCTTCAGAAAAGTCTTTATCTGTGCAAAGGAATCAAGATGTAACCCCTAATACTTTGGCTGCTGACTTTCATCTTCATGAAAGTAGTGAGCCGGTGTGGCACGATAAGGCGACACAAGTGGAAGATGGCTGGATCATAGTTAAGGGAAAAAAAGATAAATCCCCTCGGTCATCTTTCGACATGACTCTCCGCTCCCACAAGAAAAGTGTAAAATGTAAATCTTAATTGGTCTTGTTTTGGAGCTGGCCTTTTTCACTGGCTGCTTGTTGTCTCTTCTGCAACCTTGCTCTTTTTTGTTAAAGGGTTTCGAGTCCCTTCAAAATCTATTTATTCCTTTATCAAAAACAATGAGTAAAGGTGGTTGGAAAGACGAAAACGAGAGATGGCGACGACATGTGGGTGCGGGTGAGCTAGGGCATCTGAGCCCTAGCTTGCAAACTGGATTTTCTGTGTGCAGGGGGTCTTTGCATGCTCACGGGGGGTCAAGGGGACCAGGCTTTCATATTGGGTTACTTTTTTTCTGTCTTTGGGTGCTGCATGACTTTCCTCTGGTGCTGCGTTGTGCGTAGCTTTTGTGGGTTCCAAACGGGGCACATTCTCTTTATTCTAAGCGTCCTTTGGTTTGTGCTTGGTGCATGCTTGGGGAGGGGCGTTTTTCTTCCTTTGTGTTGCTGATTCTTGTGTTGGTGCACCCGTTCTGGGCTCTTGTTTTGGTTTTGGCCCGGTGAGTGGGGGGCTACGGGAGCCCTCATATTGTTGATATAAATGACTGCTCACGTGTCTTTAGATATGGCGGGTCTTGATTCTTCTTCGGCTGGGGTGAATGCTGGAATTCCTTCTCAACATTCTTCTAGATCGGGTGGGGTTCGAAATGGTGCCCTTAAACTGCAAAAGGTGAATGGATGTTTGGAGAGGACTCAAGAGCGGCCAGTTTTAGTAATACAATCAGAATCGGTAGCTGAAGATATCGATTACTATTGCAATCATGTTTTGATTTGTAAGTTCATGGGGATGAGGGTTTCTCTCACATTTCTTGATAATTGGATTCGTAAGACATGGAACCTGGAAGGTGACTTTGATATTCTAATGGCTGAAAATAACTTCTTTATGGTAGATTTCTTGTGTGTTTTTGATCGAAACAGGGCTTTTGAAGGTGGTCCATACTTCTATAATCAGGTGGGTCTTTTCATCAAACCATGGCATGTTGGCTTTAACTCGGCAGAGGAATTACCTTCTAGAGTCCTAGTTTGGGTTTGTCTACCTCGACTGCCACTAGAATGTTGGAGAAGTGATATACTGCAGTCGATTGCATTGTTGCTAGGAAGACCTATTGGTCCTTCTCAACAGACTCTGAATAAGAGATTTTTTTCTTATGCTAGGGTTTGTGTTGAAATTGATTTGAGTAAGTCGTTACCAGATTCTATTGATATGACTGTTGGATCCTGCTCCTGGACTCAACCGTTAGATTACGAGATGCTACCTTTCAGGTGTCGAGTATGTCATGAATATGGGCATCTCCAACGGAGGTGTCCCCATGCTCCAGGTGTTTTTGGTACAAGTAATGCTTCTTCTAAGCCCTCTTTGAATGTAGATAAGGGTAAAGCTCCCATGCAGAGTGGGGGGGCTGATAAGGAGGGATTTATCCCAGTTAAGACTTAGAATAGTAATCGAGGCCAAAAGAGATCATTTAAAGATAGGCAGGAGGAAGAGACTCTCAACAGGTTTGAGGCACTTGAAAATTTAGTCCAAGAGGAGGGTTTTCAAGAAGTTCTACATAGATTAGTGAATTCTTTAGCTGAGGAGGTGCCTGGAGATCAATCTTCTGGGCCTCCAAGTTTGATTCAGATTGGAGTACAGGGTGCTCAGATAGCTACTGTTGAATCTTCTCCAGACCTTGCTTTGGTTACGACTGGTTTGGTGATGGAGGCGTCTAGTGGGCCTACTGACATTGGTGGAGTTCTCCCTAAGATGCAAGGTGCTTCTGATCTAGGTAAACATAAGTCTCATTCCCTTGGTTTAGGTCTGCATCAAAAAAATTTCAAGAAAGGGGCTCTTGAGAAACCTCTTAAGGTGGGTAGAAAGAAGGATCAGGAAAAGGTCAAGCTAACTGGTGAGACGTTGGTAGAGTCAGGTTCGGTGAAGACTATTGATACTCACTTCTCCCAACCTCCTCGATGATTGTGCTTTCTTGGAATGTGCGGGGTATGAATAGCATCCCTAGACAAAAGGCTATTCGAGATTTGATTTGGTCTCATTCTCCTAATGTGGTTTTCTTACAGGAAACTAAGGTGTCTGTTGATAGTATGTTGGCAGTGGTTTCTAAGATTTGGGGTCGAGGTTAGTGCCAATGTGTTGGGGCGTCTGGTAATTCTAGTGGGGTGGCTTGTTTGTGGGACCCACGTAGAGTCAGACCTATTTGGTGGTTCTCTTGTAGAGGTTCAATTTCTTGTGTTGCTTCTCATCTTGAGTCAGGGGAGAGAGTTCTCTTCTCGAACTTGTATGCACCGACTGACTTTCAGGGTAAGGTTTTGTTGTGGGATCATGTGCGATATGTGAGGTCTTTGGATCCATACCTTCCTTGGATTCTGGTTGGGGATCTTAATGCCGTCACATCTTTAGAGGAGAAGAGGGGTGGTAATGCCCGTTTGGATTCTGCTTCGACTCTCTTGAAGGATAATATTGCACTCTTGAACCTGGTTGACATCAAGCTGGGTAATGGGTTATTTACCTGGAGTAATAGAAGATGTGGGGAAGTGACTATTTCTGAAAGATTAGATAGATTCCTGGTTTCCAGTTTTTGGATGGGGGATAGGTGGGTGACTAGCTCTGAGATTTTGGATGGCAGGGGTTCTGATAATTGGCCAATCAAACTTACTGCTGCTTACCCCAACAAGGTATAAACCAGTCTTTTAAGTTTTAGCTTATGTGGCTCAGGGATGATTCTCTTCATGACTTAGTTCTTGGATGGTGGAGTTTTGGGAAGCCGACACATGGGACTGCTATGTACTCCTTCTTGAAGCAACTCCAGTTTGTGAAGTATAAGTTGAAGCGTTGGAATAGGCAACACTTTGGTAATCTCTTCCAAGAAAAGAAAAATGCTCAGTCTCAGTTGGACTCAATTACTTGGCAGATTCGAGACCAAGGTTTCACAGAGGAGCTTGGATTGCTTGAAGCTACTGCGGTGAAGGATGTGGAAGAATGGAACTTAAGGGAGGAGATTTTTTGGAAACAAAAATCCATAATTGAGTGGCTCCAGGCTGGAGACAGGAATACTTCCTTCTTTCACAACTCTGTGAAGGATAGAAAGCAAGGTAATGTTATCTCCTCTTTAGTGTTGGAGAATGGAGGAGGATGAAGCTTTGATCCTGGGTAGCATACCACCTTTGGTTACTAGAGAAATGAATGAATCTTTGCTCAGTCCTATCTCTTTATCTGAGCTTGAAGCGGTTGTTTTTTAGATGAAAAGAGGAAAAGCCCCAGGGCCTGATGGGTTTCTGGCCGAGTTCTTCCAGGAGTTTTGGGAAGTGATTAAATTGGACCTTCTGGCGGTTGTTCAAGAATCTCTCTTGAACAAACAAATGTTGAGATCTATGAATGCTACTTTTTTAACCCTCATACCAAAGAAGGTGGGGGCTAATGCTTTGGATAATTTTAGGCCCATTGCTTTGTGTAACGTGGTGTATAAAATAATTACAAAGCTGATTGCTGAGCGGCTGAAACCTTGGTTAGGCAGACTAATCTTAGAAGAACAAGGGGGTTTTGTTGCTGGTAGACAAATTTTGGATGGTGTCATTATTGCTGCCGAGACCATTCATTCTATGGTGAGCTCTAAAGAGAAATCCATGTTCATCAAGTTGGACATGGCTAAAGCTTATGATCATGTTAAATGGGCCTTCTTGTTCAAGCTTCTGGAAGCATTTGGTTTTGCTGGTGATTGGATTGAGTGGGTTAGGAGTTGTGTCACTTCATCATCTTTCTCTGTGTTGGTTAATGGTGAGCCCTCATAGTTGTTCAAGGCTTCTAGGGGGCTCAGAGAAGGAGATCCCTTGTCTCCCTATTTGTTTATTTTGCTTACGAAAGGCCTAGGGAGGTTTATAAGATCTCGCATGGAGTGTGGCTTGATACAAGGGTGGAGTTGGGGAAATAACATTCCCTCCCAGTCTCATTTGCAGTTTGTGGATGATACTACTCTCATGGGCCGTGCCAAGGTTGAGTAAGCTGTCAGATGGCGTAGCACTCTAGATTGTTACTTGGCTGCTTCAGGTCAACGAATCAATGAAGGGAAGTCCTTTATTTACTTCTTTAATACTCCAAAGATTATTCAAAGGAGGATCGCTGGTATTTTCCGTTTCCAGATTGGTACTCTTCCTTTTGTTTATCTTGGCATCCCGCTTGTGGTTCGCTCGCTTCCTAAAATGTTTTGGAAGGGGATTATTGATAAGTTTCAGAATCTGGTCAGTCATTGGACTTGCAAGTGGCTCTCTTCTGCTGGTAGAGTGACTCTGCTAAAGTCTGTGGTACAAGCTCTTATTTTATATAGATGCTTTGTTCTCTCTGCACCTTCTAGTTTTATCAGAGATTTTGAAAAATTGTCTAGGCAATTCCTTTGGAGAGGCAACCTTCTTCATAGAAAGTGGAGCTTGGTTAAATGGGATGTCATCTGTAGACCGAAGCAGGAAGGCGGGTTGGGGCTGCGCAGGACTAACTTGAATGGGCAAGCTCTAGCTGCGAAACTATATTGGCGGTGGTGCTCTCAGCAAAATCAGTTGTGGGCAAAAATCCTTACCTCAAAGTATCTTGGTGAGGTCGAGAGTGCTGATGTGGCTCGCTTTAGCCTAGAAGGGAAGAGTTCTATGATTTGGTGTACTCTTAAAAGGGGTGCCAAGTTGGTCAAACAGGGGTTGTTTTGGATTTGTAATGAGGGTAAGGAAGCTCTTTTCTGGCATGATTCTTGGGATGGATATCCTCCCATTTTGGCTACACATCCTCATTTGCAAAATTTGTGTCAACACTTCACTGATGTTGGTTTTTGTCACGTGGTTGATTTTAAAACTCATCAAACATTGGGGCAAGTTACTGTTTTCAGGTGGAAGGACCCAAGGGAATGGCCTCCTAATGGTACAATTGAGGACCGTCAGGAGCTTGCAGGGATTTTGTCTAGACGTGCTTGTAGTTCCCTCTCTGGGCGTGATGTGTTGGCTTGGGACTCTGATCCAAAAGGAAGATTCTTTGTTGCTTCAGGTTATGCAGTCCTTGATAAGCAGTTGTTTGGGAGTACTGAGATCTCATGGTGGAAGAAGGTTTGGAATAAATTTACATGGCCTAAGTGCAATTTCTTCTCTTGGTTAGTGGTGCAAGGAAAATGTCTTACCTGGGAGAATCTCTACAAGCGTGGTTTCCAGGGACCTTTTATGTGTGTTATGTGTGCTAGACATGAAGAGTGTATTTCTCATCTTTTCTTTCAGTGCTCCTTTGCGAAAGCCATTTGGCACTTTTGGTGGAATCTGTGGCGTATGCCGTGTAGACATGTTCTCTCTTTGAAGGAATTTTGGGAAAGTCAAGGGTCTCCTTCGGTTAGGACTTCTTTTCTTTTAATTGCTTGGGTTATTGGCCCTAGTCTGATAATTTGGCATATTTGGTTGGAACGCAATCAAAGAATTTTTTTGGATAGGAAGTTGCTGATTGGTCAGCTTTGGTTGAGAATTTTGGGGGGTCTTCAAGAAACTTTGACAGCTAAGTGTGATTTGTCTATTCCTGTGGATCCTGGTGATTTTGGAGTTGTTAGTGCTTTGGGGATATTCCTAGGGGGGAAAGGAATTGTGATGATTGTTCGCCATGGGCGCGGGAGGGAGAAGGTTAGTCGGGCTGGTCACTAGTGTCCCCCTGCTCTGGGGGAGTTGAAAATTAATACTGATGGCTCTTCTAGAGGAAATCCTGGACATGCTGGTGTTGGTGGCATTGGTAGAGATGGCTCAGGAGTGGTGGTGTTTTTCTTCTCTATTTATAGAGGTCAACATACCAATAACCTCATGGAGGCCACTGCCATTCTCCTGGCTTTGGAACGGGCTTGTGCTCTGGGATGGAGAAGGATTGTTTGTGAATCTGATTCTCAAGTTGTTATTGACCTTTTAAATAAGAGGCGGTTTGAGGAGGTGAATTGGCGGTTGGCAGTGGTGGTCAAGCAAATTGTTGCTTTGGGCACTACCTTAGACTCTGTTGTTTTTTGTCATGTCCCTTGGGAGTGGAATAAGGTGGTTGATGGCTTGGCTAGGTGGGCTTCTGAACAGATGGGGACTTGGAATGTGGTGGATTGGGACAACCTCCCAGAAGATTTGGCTTTGGTTCTTGAAGATTTGGTTATGGAAGATATGAGGTGCTTCTCAAGTGTAACTTAATTTGGTGATGTTTTGGTGCTTTTGTTGGGATTTTTCTTCTCCTTTGTAATGCTCTTCTGATTCAATAAATTTTTACCCTCCTTTTAAAAAAAAAAACAATGAGTAAAGGTGATGATTGAGCCATTTTTTCACATACTTCATGTTATGATAAGATCCAAATATGATCCTCAAACCATGTTACAAGAATTATGGAAAATTTATAACATGTAGAGTCTCCTTCATATTTTTTTCTTTTACATTTTCCAATGCAACATGTAGAAACTTGTCCAAACTAATGAATTCTCTAAATATTTTTTTACTTTACACTTTCTTATATGCACTTATTAAACTATTACCTTTACTTTACCGTGTTATTCATTATTTCTAAATTACCATGTTATTGTATTTATATTATATCACTTTGAGCTTTATCATTACATAAATCTTATACTATTAGCATAATTTTTATTTGACATTAATTTTTAATCCACGTCTACATATAAAAATTTCAATACACTATACAAGTCTAAAAGCATAACAATTATATCTCATATATTGATTTTGAGAAGCTATGAAGGCATACAAATTTGAATAAAATGAATGTTTACATATAATGATATAAATCACTAGAATAAAATTATTCACCTTCATTCCAAGTAGACACACAACAAAACATCTATTCAAAATAACTATGAAGTATATGGAATAATTATGCTTTATTTCTTCACTGAGAATATGAAGAACCAATTTCAAAATTGGCATCTCACCTCCATTGATCCCACTCCTATGCTTAAGACTTGATTGTAGATCTAGATATTAATAAAAATATATATTATACACATTAGTGTACAAAAAATAACATATAAAATAATATAAGTAAATAAACACTTGAGGGGAAAGTGCAGGAATTGGAGTTCTCACCTCTTTCTATAGCAAGCATGAAGAACTAGTTTAGAGTAAATATGAATGCCATTCATTTGTACTAAATGATGTTAGTTAGCACAAGAAACTCAAGATGAGATTTATATTACCAACTCATACTTGTGTAAGAGGTGTATAAGACACTATTCCTATAGAAACACCAATATCTAGAGATCCAAGAATATGGGCAGTTTATATTGAATACATCAAATCAAGATAGGGACAAAGATATTTGACCAAAATAATGGAGCTTATGAAAATAATCTACATAAATTTATCTATATGCATTACATAGTTCATTATTTACATACATCATGATTAAAATACTAAAAATTACCTTAGTGAAACTTGAGAAATAACTATTTCCACCAACACACTTAGACGTGGAAAATCCAACATCCACTTGTTTAACATTAAATTATGATTTTAAGATCAATATTTCTATATGAAAATTAAATTGACACGTGTCTCAAACTTGAGAAAGTGATGCAGGAGCATTTGGGTGAACATGCAATCAACATCACCAAAAAAAATTATTTTGGGAGTTTGGTAATATTTCATGAAAAACCTTCTTACAGGTAGAATTTAGACTTCTTTCTGGATTTAATGGAAAATGGTTCATAGTCAATTTGTTCATGGTGAAAAAGGGAAAATAGGTCCACCAAAATGAAATGGGGGAAATGGGGTGATGTACCTATCTTCCTACGTTTCATTTTGGTGAACCCGACATTGTACATCAAAATTTTTAAAACTAGAGTCCATTCAAACCCTAGATATAGGATTTGCATTAGTTTGCATCTCATTTAGGGTTGTTAAAATTGCATTAGTTTGAATCTCATTTAGGGTCTTAGGTTTACATTTTGCATCCTTTAAAATCTAAAAAATTCAAAAATTTGCATGCTTGTTACATTGATTTTGCATAGTACTTGCATATTAGTGTATGTTCAATCATTCACATTCACAAATAGGATCAAAATTGCATTTCAAAAAGTGTCATATTTTTCATCATTTTTCATTCATTTCACTTGCATTTAGATATCAAAATTTGGAAAAATCAGTCATTGAAACCACAATTTGTAACCTGAAACAGGAAACCCTAGTATTGAACTTTAGACTCAGATTAAAATTTTTGCAAACCCTGTGCTAAGACCCATTCGCCCTAGGCTGAATCAATCCATGTACAAGTGCTTTTTCAAAATTTTGGGCAATGATTTTTCTCTGTTTTCTTCATTCTAATCTGTAGTTAAATCTAGGTTTTAGTTTTAGAAATAAGAAAAATCTGTCATTATTTACAATTAGTCAAATTGAGTTCATTGTTTGAAAATCAAATTGGCATTAAAAGATGTCATTTTCAAGTTTTTACATAGCATAATCAATAAATTATCTTGTTTAAAATCTGAAAAATTGCTCTCTTTTTACATATTTGCATTGCACTTCATATTCTAGGGTGTTTGATTACATTTATCTAGTGCCTATTCTCCATTTTGGGTACACTTAGGTTTGGTGAAAATTTTATGAGCTTCACAACCTAGTGTATTATTACCAATATTGTAGTGAGACGTAGTTTGAGACTCATGCCATCCCGTGCTACTACACTAGCTATGGATCTTGAGTTTTCCAACTCTTTCACTCATAGTGTTGATACTAGTCAACCCACTATGGACCATAGCTTTGATACCTCATTTCTTATGACCACCCTACCCACAACTAATGTGACTAATGTTGACACAATGGTTGCTAATGTCCCTCAAGAAGAACTAAAACAAATAGATGGAGATTTAGAGAAATTACAAAACTTTGTGAATTCTGAATACATTGTTGGTGCTGCAATTTCCGTCATAGATAACATGAGGAAAATGCTTCATAATGAAAGAGGAATAGAGATTGTGCATAACCTAACTCACTTTATTGATAAACATGTCCCTACAATAGCTAGTTGTGCTCAAAGTTTGGGGTACACTCGAATTCAAAGTGAAAATCCAATTGTTTGCTTTTGGTGAATGGGGGTTTGCCTTGGTCAAACCCCATTTTGGTAATTAAACCTTGAAATGAAATAATGAAACATGAAAGGACTGATGAATGAACACTTGCTATGTTGCAACTCACCAAACCCTTGATTTGAAACCCTTGAAGGATTGAAAATTAGTACATCTCTCCAAGGTCCTGATCTTGCATGAATGGCTTGATTGATGTTGTGATCTTGATGCTTGAATCTTAACTTGAATGCTTGAAACCTACATCACAACATTAACTCCAAAAAAATGCATGAATGAAGATAACTTTGATATGATACTTGAGATCTTGAATGATGTTGTAGATGCTTGATAAATCCGCTCTTGAACACCTTTGACAATAATCCTTGCTATAATTTTTTCTCTCATGACTTTCTAGGATTTGATATGATAAAAGGACCTTGCTTTTATAGACAAATTTCTAATTTCCCAAAAATTAAACATTACAAGCCAACATTTGAAATTGAATTTGGGATCATAAAAAGGCTGCCAAAAACATATTTAAAATTTGAATTTAGCAACTAAAGGGGACCCATTCGCCCAAGTGTGAATGTGTCCTGACCTAATTTTCCAGGACCTATTCATTTTAGGGTGTTAAAAATGATAATGGCATTAATTAAATCATGACCCCCTTTCAAAAATTGCAATTAATTAGGCTTGTAGATGCATAATTGGGCCAATAGAGGCTTAATTAAGTCCAATTAATTAAGAGACCCAACCATAGTGTGAAAATGTAAAGGAGTACATTTTTTGACACTACATTTAGCCCCCGTTTTAGTGAGAGGATGAGCCCTATGCTCAAACTCACATTAAAGTAGTCAAAAAAGCGTCAAGAAAGGTCTAATTGCACAACTATTGGAAAGATAAGACAACATAGGTCAAGGAGGATGATCAAGCCCCCAAGATCTAAGATCTCAATGAAAAATGCTCATGAAGATGCAGATGATGTTTCACCATCACACACCTAGCTACTAATTATTGTCTTTCCTAATGTAAGGGAGCAACACCATGGTGGAAGAATGCTCATGAAGATCACTTGAATATTCATACCTCTAATTTGTAGATGGTTAGATCCTCTTAGGAAGATGGGTCTTCTCAAGAGAATGATTCTCTTGATCCCACTATTGATATTGATATGATGTGCTCAACCCCTATCTCTCCCTCAACTCCCATGGGATCCACCCTCTTCTCCAATCACTTAGCATGTTAGGCCTTTAAATTTAGGATAGCTCCAATATTTTAATGTGGTGGAGGTTCATCACTTAGCTTCATATTTGCTTCAACCCAATATTTTGGTGGTTGATTGACATGTGTATGTTCCATCTTGACATAATAGTGTTCCTTATGTGCACCTTGTTGGTCCCTCTGTGGAGGAATCCCCTCCCTCTTCACCTTGTTCTATAGATTTGAATAATAGTATTGCATGGACTGTTGTATAAAGATAGAAAAAAGGTCTTCCCAAAACTATTTCCTAATCTCACAGTAAAGTGAAGGGTGTGAGATTGAATAGGGCTAGGTTTGGCATTGTCTAGACTAGACAATATTGTTCTTTTTAGTTGTGGTGACCAGCAGATGGAAGCTAGGATAAAACTGTATCTCTTTGTGTTTCATTTTATTGGGTTTTTTTTGGTCCCATATCTCATGGTACTTGTTCCATTTTCTTAATGGCTATTTTGTTGTACAAGGTTCTAGGCCCTTTCCCAGTCTATTTTTACCAACATCAAAATAAATATTTACATTGTACCATCAATATATTTATGCTTCAAAGCTTGATTCTACCACCTTATTGTTTGCCATTATTCAATCTTCCATAAATTTTACTCTACTTAAACATCATCTACTCCAATGTTCAAGCAATTGAAATAACTATTTATCCATTACACTAGAAGGGTTATTTGAAACAAACTTCCCACAATATTTAACATCTTTTACTTTTGAAACATCTACATCCTCATTATTAAATCAATCAAAATCTAAAATTGCATCGCCTCCATTTCATGTCATTGAAATCTTAAAATATGGGAAAAATGTCCAATTTGCACAAAACCAAATTTGTTAGAATCAACTCAAGCAAGAATAGCTAGTTGAGACATTTAATTTTAGATATTTATAGTCTATTATTAAGATATTTATGCTTTGAAACCTAATTCTACCACCTTATTATTTTCTATTATTCAAACTTTCATAAATTTCACTCTACTTAAACATCATATGCTTCAATGGTCAAACAATCAATAATAATTATCCATTGAACTGGAGGGTTTTAAAAAAAAAACCTTATGTCAATCTTTCACATCTTCCATTACTTCTACAATCTTTACATCCTCATTTTTGACTCTGTCAAAACCCAAAATATTATCACTTACTCTAGTCTACACCATTAAAACCTTGAAATATGGGGTAAAAATGTCCAATCTACACAAAATCAACCTCGTTAGACTCAACTCAAGCGGGTAGAGCTAGCTAAGAGGTTTGATTTACAATATGCCATTGAGATATTTACACTTCAAACTCTAATTCGACCACCTTGTTGTTTTCCATTATTCAAACTTTCATAAATTGCACTCTACTTAAACATCATCTGCTCCAATGGTCAAATTGTGAAATAGTAATTTTATACTTCATCCATAATAAAAGGTAAATATTTATCCTATTTTTATTGGCCAAAATTAACCTTCCATCATTGAATTACATTATGTTTAAAATATCTCATAAATTTATTCTTGCAATTAATAATTAACTATTATATATTTATGTATGCAACCATTTATTTATAAACATAAGAATATATATATCTATACAATTATACATATTTTTATAAATAGTAAAATATACTCATATATATTGGGATGTACCGTTCACATATAGATATATTTAAATATGTTTATATTTGAAATTGTGTTTGTGTCTAATAAAAGTATATATAAGTTTGTTTGTTTATTAAAAAAAGAGTTACAAATAGATTAAACAAGTAAAAAGAATATTAAATAAAGAGTCAAATTTGAGTTATATGGCTAACAACCTAGAGGTTAGACCCTCCAAGAGTTGGGGACCTACAAGTCACTAGTCCACGAGAGCTAGCCAATTGTCACTAATGCAAGCCCTTTAGATTGGCCATGGATTGAAGCCACCACTCTGTTAATCTTAAAAAACATAATAAAAAGAGTTAAACCTACAACACACCTCATCCCCACACAAAAATAAGACTTTGTTTTATTAAAAATCATTAATATAAAAGGAGAGGATAACTATAAACCAATGTCATTATACAGCCTTCACTAAAAACTAGAAAACTTAATAAATATAACAAAATGCTATTAAATGAGTGGCCATATAGTCAAGTTCAACTAATTTGTTCAACTTTATGCCAGTGGAGAGTTTGAGAGGGGTGAGAGAGGATGGCCATAGAAAGGCCACCCCCTTAATCTCCTTTCCTATTTCTCATTTTCTCATTTTGCATTATATAAATGAGAGTTTCTTTCTCTTTTGAGGATTATGTAATGAAGTTTAAAATTAAGGTAGAAATTAAAATGGAGGGTTGAGATTAAATATAATCGAGCAATCTTTCGTGTAATGTTTATTTCTTTTCAATGTAAAATCATTATATCTTTTTGAACGCTAAATTGATTTAATTCTAAGTTGGGTGGTTACACCCTTATGAAAAAGGAATGTTATCTTCCCACAAAGAAAAATCTAAATCATGACTTGACCTAAATGAAACTTATATTAAAAATGTTTGTATTAATTAATTAATAAGTTGTGTAAATAAATTAACTACTACTATGTTCTATTCAATACTACTAATCCTTGTTAAATCTTTTCAATCTCCTTTACATGAAAAAAGGTGCACTCAATTACTACTCTCCTATGTAGCATTAGCTAGTGTCATTTTCCTACATGGTGTCCAACATGACAGTGGGATAATCTCTTCTAACAATGTGGATGTTTCTTATTTTTTCCATACAACTCTTCGATTGTGATGTGTTCTCTTTTCATTGGTAGTACTCCAAAATGGCCTAGCAGACAAACTTTTGAAGTCCATCTCCTTTTTTAAGTGCTATGCACTATACCAATAGATTTTCTCTGTCTATGCTAACTGTGGATTTTATATGGAGGTGCTCAATGTTTATGCTATGCTGGAAATTGTTTTCCCTCATGATTGGTGTATTATATTAGCTTGCATTGACATTTGGTCACAATGTGGCGGCCAATTCTATATGTTGGGGCCGGATATTCTCTGCATGGTATCCATAGCAGTGTGGCCATTCGTTTAACAGTATAAAAGTGTGGTCATTTTCAATGTAGTTTTTTTAAGATTTTGGCACCTTGCATATACCCTATGCCTCTCCTAAAAGTACACGCAAATAAGTTTTTTTCTTGAAGTCAAAACTTCCTAATTTTATTGCATTTACGTAGAAATCTTGTAATTGGACATATCATAGATTTATACAACATACATGATTTCCTTAATTGATCTTCACAAAGGAATTGATGTTAAATTTTGAGTAACTAACCAAGCTGCGAGCAAAACAAAATCTTTTATGATTCAACTCATCATGTGACTGATAGCTTATTGATAATAGCAAGTGTTGCTCATGAAATTTGTCACATTTTTCACTTTGGCCTTAACAATGGAGACCATGTTTGCATTTATTTTCTGAAAACTGTCAACATGAGTGGTGGCCAAATCTTACTCAACAACCATTTTAAAGTTTGTGCTTCTTATTTGGGCTGCTAGTCGCTCTCACCATCGATCTCAAGAACCTATTGGTCTCTACGCCCAATGAAGGATTAAATTTCCCAGTGTCTACCATGCATTCATTTGACCTTAAGCACCTCATGGAACATATGGCGAGCATTTATTTATTCACGTGGTCATAGGCGACACTTAGGTATTGTAGACATCATTAAAATTCCTTCCTTCATTCATTCATTAGTGCATACTATGCTCCTATCATCCCATGCCTTTTGTCTTCTAAATATGGGCCCCACCTTGCCCCCACATGACATGACTCAATTGGTTGGTGTATAGGAGTGAATTTGCACCCCCCTTGCAAATTCCTTTTTTAGACCCTTCACCTTAAGAGAATCGAATCTGACCAAGTAATTCCACGTCTTCATTCTGAACTCCATCCACTTGGCACTTGTTTTTAGTGTCGATGGGGGAATTTTTGTCGGGGATGCGCGTGAGACGGGTGAACGTCTACATGATGTGCTATTGTCCTGACAAGATTCCTATCTCTAGAATCTACAAAGGCGTTAAGTTCTCCATTGGCGAAGAAATGTAATGCCCCTGCACCTGCTTGTCGACCTTTGAATGGATCTTTCCCTCCCATTCCATCTTCAAATGGCTATGCTTCACTTTCAATCCATCTTCTTAGCAATTCTTGGTCTTCTACACACAATTCCGCTCTCACTCCACATTCTTGCAACTTCAAGCTACTTGTTGCACTATTGGCTTCACGATTCCAACGATCACAAAACTCTTCACATCTACCACAAAAGTTGCAACTTGGTGTCTTGCAAGACTGTCTTCGGTGTTGTTGCGGCTATGTCGACTCTACCATAGTTGTAGACTTGCATTCCTCTCTCATTGGCCTTTGGTAGAGGGTGGTATCACTTTCTTACTATTATTTTTTTGTTGGATTTGAGTAGCATAGTGTTTCTCGTAGCATTCGATAGTTTCCTTTCCAACAATTTTTTCTTTATCATATTTCTATCTCTCTATCTTTCTGGCTATCTGTGGAGGTGGAAACACCAAAATGGGGGTTTGACTGAGGCAAACCTCGAAACAACCCCAACATTTTCCCATTCTTTATTGTGTGTAGATACACGTTCGTGTGGAGCTTGCTGGTGAACTAGACCCTTTGTGAGTTAAATCTTCACTGCCTTTATTCTTATCATCTTTTGTGTTATTTCAGTTATTTTATCGTTTATCATTTTAGTTATCATCTTTAAACCTCAACTGCTAAGTTGTCGATAAGTTCCTTGTACTTTTCACTATCCTTTTGCACTTTCTATCCATACGGACACCATTGCACCTGTGAGACACCAACACACTATGTTGTCGTCCTTGTTTTGCATTGTTGTCCTTTGGCAGAGAGTTGTTTGAGGTATAGTTTGGGTTCCAAGAATTTGCTCATTTAGCTCCATTAAAAATCTTGGGTTAGTAGAGTGACAAAAGCATTGAGAATGCTCTTCATTCTCTATCCTTGACATCCAATGCTTGTCCAACTTTAGGTAGATTAGGGCAACCTTTTGCTCTCGACTCTCCGTGACCTAGAGCCTTGGTGTAGTTAGTCCCCCTCTACATTTTTGTGAACCTGACGTGAACCATTTTGGTTTCGTTTGGTAGTGCTGAAAGACCCTTTCCTCGTATCCTAGGAGTGTTGCGAGGCGCCTAGCCTCGCAACCCAACCTACAACCCCTAGTGGCATAGCTGGAAGGTTCCCTAAGCATCGCGGAACGAAATCTTGAGTGGGTCACCATCTAATTGCAAAACCCTTGGGGGCTCTTGTGAAAGCTCTGTTTAGTGTATGTAGAAATGGCCTCCTCCTTACATCTACCCATCCCGTCTGTGCAACCTGCGAGTGGATCTCTTGCCATAACTTTCACCTCGCAGGACTTGCTAATGAATTCGAACAGAGAGCCATCTCCTTTATACATCCCCACACATATCAATGGAAACACCGTAACGGGTGTTCTCATTGACCCTACGTGTTAGGTGAATGTCATCACTGAGGAGATTATGCTGATTAATTTCTTACACAAGGATGTGTATAACAAATCTAGGAGCACTATTCCTACATGCGATGGGATTTTCGTTCCTCCCATCGGTTACATCACCCTGTCAGTCCTAGTTGGGCCTAGAACTATAAATGCACTCTTTGACATCATTCTAGGGTCTGAACTCTTTAGGGTGAAACTAGGTATCCCCTAGTTGGTTGCTATGAATGCAGTTCCCTCGGTAGTTCATAAGTGTCTAAATTTTTCTCATGAGGGTTCGATGCATGTAGTCCATAACACCGGTTATAGATCATCGATTACGCATGGGGGCTACTCACTGAATCACTTTTATCCTACCCCTATTGGTTTGCTTCCTCCTAGGATGAACCTCTTGTACCAAACTTATGTAAAGTACAAGAGTGGGGACATAATGCCTAAGGTCAGATACCCTCCTTCTCCCTATGTCATTTCACATAGAGCTTCCATGAGGGCACACCATAAGGCTGCCTCTGCTACTCGAAAAAGGGAGGATGAGAAGTCCACTCAAGGCTCTTCTTCTTCCTCTTTCGTTGTCCCACTTGTTGCTTCCTTTCACTCTGTCATGGGGCCATCGATTTCTGCTCCTACGCACTTGCTAGAGAGTTTGATGGTGCCTGCTTGGAAAAAGCCCAAGCGTCCAACGTTTGAACTTCCCGTCTTACCCACGATGCCTTAGCCCTTTTGGTATGGTAAGGGGAAGGTTCTCCTTGGAGTGTCCTCTATGTCTCGACTTCTGTGGCCTCCTACTACTCCTGCCTCTAAGGTATTGAATGAGAAGAGACCCGCCACAAAGGCATTGGAGTCTACTCCCCCTACTATTGTTCCATCATCCTCTCAACCTCTCCCTCTTGTTCCCATCCAAGAGTCCCTCCCTTCACCGAAAATGGTTGTGATGGATACTCTAATGGTCGAACATGAGTATTTCATCCCATCTTAGGCTACAACCTCTAGCTCTTAGAGTCATAGAAACCACCTTGCGCATGACAACAAGCGTTGGAGGAAGGCTCTAGCTGCTGAGCAGGCCGCCTTGCAGAAGAAGGAAGAGGATTCAAAAACTCTTGCCTTGACACCTTTTGTCGTGTCCTCTTCCCTCCTCTTTGCTTCATTTCCTTCAGCTTCGTTCTTGCTACCGACTCCTGCCGCAAGCATGAACGATCCTCACTCAAAGAGGGTGTAGGCGTTTATTGCTCCTTTGGTTGAGCCACCCCTTCTAATGTCCCTCTCGGACATCCCGTCATTTTCAAAACCTGTGAACATGCCAAATACCTCGGTGGTGTCCACCACAATTTTTTCCTCTTCCTCTGTTCCTTCTAATTCATTTGTGGCGATCTTGAATCCCTCGATGAAGCAAAAGATAGAGGATGACCCTGCTAGCAATGAGGGTTGGAAGAAGGGTTCACCTTCTTTAGAGGGTGGATCTACGTTGGCTTGTGTCGTCCTAGTGACAAAGGAATCCTTGGTGTCCCCAAAGTTTGTCACTGCTCTCGAGTCTTTCGGTGAGCCTAACAATGGACCTTGGCTGCCGCCTCCTTGCTTGTTGATTTGACACATGACACCCCTATGAAGTGCATGTTCAACTCTATGGATGATGTCTTGGCCCTATCGGCGATTTTTACAAAATCATTGAAGTTCACCCCACAAGAACTGAGTGGAGAAGAACTTGAGGGTCCTTCTTCCTTGGCTCTTGTTGTGGGAGGGTCGGAGGGTTTCCCTCTTGATATTTCGCCCTTGCAGGCTTGTCCACCCTCCCCTTAAAATGTTCTAGATTGGGAGAACGACGACCTCTTGGTTGATGAGGACTAGGGGGCCTCTTCTTTATCTGTAGATTAGATTGTGTGTGTGTATTGTGCTCCCCTGTGCTTGTGTTATGTGTTCTTAGATGAATCTTTTCACCCTTGTAGGTGCTTGGATATACGAGTGTTTATGTGTCGTAAAAATTCCTCTATTTTTCACATCATTCTTCCTCTGTTGTGTATTGGCTTTCGATAATTGGGGACAATGCAAAGCATTGGGGGCATTTAGGCTTCCCTTCCATGTTGACCCAATTTTTTTATTTTCATTTTTTCTTCATGTCCCTTTCTTCATATGGTTTGATATAGTAGGGGGTTGATGATAGTTCATTTATATACTATTATATCTATTTATCTATATTTATGAGCAACTTTGACCCTAAAAGATTAGATCGCCCATGTCCCTTGTCTGTGATGTTATTATCTCTTCTTGCATTTTTTCTCTTCTTTTGCTTGTTTTGTGATGTTATGGTGCTCATATGTTGTCCTTCGTGTGTACAACAACATTACCATGGTTTCATCTTGTTATGTTTCACGGGCCACAACATCACTTTTTCATTCTTGCTTTTCTCTCCTTAGAATGTCATGTACCTTTGTGTTCGACACACACCATCCTAAGGGGGGGCTATCACGTCACTTTGATTTTCATAAAATGCATTCGATAGCCAACAAATCTTTTCTTGAAAATATTTTCAAAAATTGCATTTCTCAACAAGGACCCCTAGTAGAACATTTTTCCTTCATCGCGGGTTTGTAAAGAAAGAGTTTGAAAAACTTTTCTCCGAGGAGGGAGCACCTTCTCCCACAGGAGAAGTTTTGACCTTCCCCTTGCGAGGGGGCCTTCTTCCTTTCGAGTTCCTTGATGAAGTGAATCTTTCAAATGGATTCCTTGATGCTGAATTGATTTGTGAAAAATACTCTTGTACTTTCAAATAGAGTGTCCCTTGAGTGGACCCCTTTTCTTTTGGAGGGTTCCCAAGGGACCGCTTTGAAAGCTCTTTCTTCAATTTTTTGACTATCTGCATGACTATCTGTTTTCTTGCCTACGTGGATTTTTCTTGTCTAACATGTTTTGTCTACGGATTAACATGTTGCTTTGCAGGTGCGTCTGTGAAGTTGCTTTCCAATTTGACTATGCAGAGTCCCTCACATCAGGCTTCCTTCAAAAGAGAGTACTTGGGGGTGCCTTCTTTGTAGGTCTGAGGACTTGTGAAGCGCTTACATCTGGTGAGATCTATCCATCATTGGTCTGCAGGAATTTGGTGCTCTTTGTTCAATCCTCCTCAGAAGAGAGTACCTATGGATCCATTTGCCTGCCCTGTGCATTCGAGCTCACCAAATTGTGGTTTTCTTCCTCGACAATTCAAGTATACATTTCTAAACTCTTTCGATCCACTTTACCAAACACCCATTGACACTCATGTTCGCTAAAGTGGAGACAAAATGTATAGGAGTGAATTTCCACCCCCCTTGCAAATTCCCCTTTCACACCCTCTACCTTAGGAGAATCAAATCTGAATAAGTATTTCCACATCTTCATTCCGAACTCCATCCACTTGGTGCTTGTTTTTAGTGTTGGTGGGGCAATTTATGTAGGGGATGCATGTGCGACACACAGACATCTACGCACCGCACTGTTGTCTCGACAAGATTCTTGCCTCTAGAATCTGCAGAGGCATTATGTTCTCCATTAGTGACGAAACGTAACGCCCCTACACCTTCTTGCCGACCTTGGAATGACTCTTTCCCTCCCATTCCATATTCAAATGGCTATGCTTAACTTTCAATCCATCTTCTTAGCAATTCTTGATCTTTTACACATGATTTCACTCTCACTCCACATTCTTGCAACTTCAAGCTACTTGTTGCATTATTGGCTTCACGATTCCAACAATCACAATAGTCTTCACATCTACCACAAAAGTTGCAACTTGGTGTCATGCAAGTCTGCTTTTGGCATTATTGCAGATACGTCGAATTTTCCATATAGTTGTAGACTTGCATTCCTTTCTCATTGGCCTTGAGTGCCTTTGGTCGAGGGTGATATCACTTTCTTACTATTACTTTGTTGTTGGATTTGAGTAGCATAGTGTTTCTCGTAGCATTCGACAGTTTCCTTTCTAGCATTGTTTTCTTTATCATATTTCTATCTCTCTATCTATCTGGTTGTCTGTGGAGGTGGAAACACCAAAACAAGGGTTTAACTATGAAAAATCCTAAAACAATCCCAACATTTTTGTTGGAGTAAATGGTAACTCCCCAACACCCCCAAGAACAGTTGCTATACCAAAACCACTTCCACAAGAGAGAGAATGGAAAGAAAGCTTGCTTCACAATGCAAGATTGAATATGATTGAATGAAAATGTAAATGAGAGTCCTTGCTTATAAAGGCAAGGTAGAGAGATAGGATTAGACAAGATCATGACAAGTGTCTTAATCCTATGACATGAGACAACTAACTACCTAGGAATCAAACAATATAGCTAGATAAGATAAGTTCTAGAAAAGCCAACTAAGACTTCTAGAAAGAATCTTATATCCTAAGTAAACTTAAGCATGTGAATATGTCTCCTAATTACCTAGTAAATGAATTAGCTAGGTACAAGACATTTATTCACACCAACAATTTTTCCCTTCTTTATTGTGTGTAGGTACACGTTCATGTGGAGCTTGTTGGAAAACTTGACTCTTCATGAGTTAAATCTTCATCGTCTTTATTCTTATCATCTTTTATGTTATTTCAATTATTTTGTTGTTTATCATTTTAGTTATCATCTTTAAACCTCAACCACTAAGCTATCAATAGGTTCCTCGTTCTTTTCACTGTCATGTTGCACTTTTTTATCTGTAAGGACACTAGCTCACCTGTGAGACGCTAGCGCACCGCGTTGTCATCCCTATTCTGCATTGTTGTCCTCTGGCAGAGAGCTATCAAACAAGTGTCCTTGCACAAAATTCCCACGGGCAAAAGAATTCAAGCCCCTTTGAATTGTCTTCTTCCTAGTCTTCCAGCTACTTTGCACTTTGTCCTTTGTCCTTTCAACCATCTTTGGCCCTTTCGTCCTTTTCTTCTTCTTATGCCTTCTCCTATCAATCATTCTTGCAACTTGAAGGTCCCAAAACTCTATTAGATCATCATACACTTTTCCTTGTCCTTCATAACCTACACATACATAATCCAAAGAAAAATTAGAAACAAAATATTGAGACCTTGAGGTCTCCTCCTTGTACTTCAAACTCCTCTTCACCCGTGACCAACTTATCATTTCCCTCCAAAATCAATTCACTTGCAACCTCAATGTCCTTGTCTTCCTCTACCTTAATGAGTTCATCTTCCTCTTGTTTGACTTGTCCATTACCAACCTTACTATCCCACTCTTCTTCAATGGCTGCATATTGTGCCCATGAGAGTTCCTTCATCTTTGACTGAATTTGCTACCCTCTTCTATTTTCTTTTCTTCTTCATAATCTTCTTTAGAGGCCATCTTAACTTCTTTGGCATTGGTATATGCCAACTCCTTTGTGCTTTCTTAAGAAGTTGTGTTTCCTTGGCTAATCTTTCCACCTTTTTGCTTATCTCTTCCAAGGCTTTCTCAAACTCTATTTGTCTTGCCTTCTTTCTTTCCTTATTTCTTATTTTCTTTTCCTCTCTTTTCTTCCTTTGTGAATCCCCAGCTTGCAAACATCTTTCCAATCTTCTCAACAAATCCATCTTCACAAGCAAGTCCCTCCTTGCTTCCACTTCACCTTGGCACACCTAGGAAATCAAGTTCCTTCCTCAACCTGCACAACACAACACACAACCACAACCACAACCAAAAAAACAAACTCTTCCTCTACCTAGACCTTACTAGGATTTGATACCAATTGATGCAGAGCTGGAAGGATTCAAAACACATCTCACAAAACCTTCAACAATCTTCATTTGAATAACTCAAAACATCTCTAACTCACCTTTCACTTGTAGGCCTTTCAACACACTTATTCAACTATATTTCCTTCTAAATCACTATTCAACTCAAACATTCAAAATAGGAGTTCCAATTTCATTCAATATCTTCAAACACTTATAGTAATATCAACTTAAACTAAAACAAACAATTACATTGACTACCCATTCATATTACATCATCTTGTTATGCCTGTCCTCATTGTGCCACCATGGTGTTTACAAGCCTCAACTATTGAAATTTTCTTTCCAAGCCCCAAATATTGTTTCAACACCTTGAATAATTTCATTAGACTTAAATCAAAATACTTAAAAACATTATTCACCCCAAGAACTCATACTTCCTACTCTGACTGCACTTTCTTCTCTATCTGACCCAATGCTTGTAGGCCTCCTTAATGGACTGTCAGTCATAAATTCTCCCATGGTCCTCCATTCACAACTATAAAATACTTCCAAGACATCCTTTGAAGGGTTTGAAAACATATCAAAAAGACAACATGGGTTACTTTGTGAAAAGATGCTCAATCCTGATTTGGCAACGTATCAATTAGGTCTATTAGGCTCACTCCAAATAAGGTTTATTGATTCTGTTGGTTCCAATTACAAATACTCTTAACCAAAATTTCAAGAAAAATTTGTTAGACCTCCAAAAGCTTATAAAATCATCAAAAATCCTTTCTCTGAAGTATTTTTACAAACCCCCAGGGTTAGGCTTCTTGACTACCCCTAAAACTCTGCCATACCATGAGAGTTAGCAAACAATGTCTTTAAGCATATGGATTCTCCAAACCCAATCTCTAAATGGAAAAAAAATACATTTTAAAACCTGTCCCAATCAACTTTGTTCAAAATGGAATTCTTTACATCTTTAAAACTAAAAATATTGACTGCATACAAGCAATTTTTTAGATTTTTATGTAAATAACAGACTAGGGCATCACTTTTCCATATGCCAATCTTCATCAAATGGTATGAGACTTTGTACTTTGAAATATTACCTAAAAAAAAAACTTCTTACAAATTTTCATGTGATTTCACTAGTTAAATAAAGAGAAACACAATTTTGAAGGTGCATTGGTTACCCTAACGGAGGGTTTTAACTATCTTTAAAAAAAATGCAATATCTTTCTCATACCTTCATGAAATCAAATAAGACCAAGTGAAAATTGAAGTAGAAACACAATACCAACTTCTCCAATGACTTCCCCTTCAGTATTAGGCCGTACATGTCCATACAAGAGAAAATAATCACGTTTTTACAGTGTTTTCTGATGAAAAACAAAATTCCATTGATATTCTTCCATTACAAATCGAGTTCTCTCCCTTGCCTCAACTTATGAGAGGCTTATTTATTCCTTGAAAACAAAAGTAACTCAAAACAAGTGACTATATTTGATTCCAACCTCCATCTAACTAATGGACTTATCATTTACTTAATTTTTTCTCTTTTGACAATGTTTACAAATGGAGCAACTTTGAACATTATGTGACAAAAAAAACTTAAAATATGATTTCCTAGGACTCCAAATGACCTCATGCATATCAAAAATGGCTCACTAGACCTTATTAAAACATTAAAACACCTAATCTAATAAATTTATACAATGTGGCCTCATGGAGGCACGCAATCAAACAAGTGCCCCAACACCAAACTCTTGGGGGAAAAAGAATTCAAGCCCCTTTGAATTGTCTTCTTCTTGGTATTCCAGTTACTTTGCACTTTGTACTTTGTCCTTTCAACCATCTTTGGTCCTTTGATCCTTTTCTTCTTCTTATGCCTTCTCCTATCAATCATTCTTGCAACTCAGAGGTCCCAAAACTCTATCAGATCATCATACACTTTTCCTTGTCCTTCATAACTTGCACATACATAATCCAAAGAAAAATTAGAAACAAAATATTGAGAGCTTGAGGTCTCCTCCTTGTCTTCTTGTACTTCAAACTCCTCTCCACCCATGACCAACTTATCATTTCCCTCCAAAATCAATTCACTTGCAACCTCAATATCCTTGTCTTCCTCTACCTTGACAAGTTCCTATTCCTCTTGTTTGACTTGTCCATTACCAACCTTACTATCCCACACTTCTTCAATGGCTGCATATTGTGCCCATAAGTCTCCTTCATCTTTGACTAAATTTGCTGCCCTCTTCTATTTTCTTTGCTTCTTCATAATCTTCTTTAGAGGCCATCTTAACTTCTTTGGCATTGGTATATGCCAACTCCTTTGTGCTTTCTTAAGAAGTGTTTCCTTGGCTAATCTTTCCACTTTTTTGCTTATCTCTTCCAAGGCTTTCTCAAACTCTATTTGTCTTGCCTTCTTTCTTTCCTTCTTTCTCATTTCCTTTTCCTCTCTTTTCTTCCTTTGTGAATCCTCAGCCTGCAAACATCTTTCCAATCTTCTCAACAAATCCATCTTCACAAATAAGTCCCTCCTTGCTTCCACTTCACCTTGCCACACCTAGGAAATCGAGTTCCTTCCTCAACCTGCACAACACAACACACAACCACAACTACAACAAAAAACACAAACTCTTCCTCTACCCAGACCTTACTAGGCTCCAATAGCAACTGATGCAGAGCTAGGAGGATTCAAAACACATGTCACAAAACCTTCAACAATCTTCATTTGAATAACTCAAAACATCTCTAACTCACCTTTCACTTGTAGGCCTTTAGACACACTTATTCAACTATATTTCCCTCTAAATCACTATTCAACTCAAACATTCAAAATAGGAGTTCCAATTTCATTCAAGATCTTCAAACACTTCTAGTAATGTCAACTTAAACCAAAACAAACAATTACATTGACTGCCCATTCATATTACATCATCTTGTTATGCATGTCCTCATTGTGCCACCATGGTGTTTACAAGCCTCAACTATTGAAATTTGCTTTCCAAGCCCCAAATAATGTTTCAACACCTTGAACAATTTCATAGACTTAAAGCAACATAAGCAAAAACATTATTCACCCCAAGAACTTAGACTTCCTATTTTGACTACACTTTCTTCTCTATTTGACCGAATGATTGTAGGTCTCCTTAATGGACTATTTGTTATAACTTCTCCCACAGTCCTTCATTCACAACTATAAAATACTTCTTATACATGCCTTTAAGGGTTTGAAAACATATCAAAAAGACATGGGTTAGTTTGTGGCTAAGTTTGACAATGCTCAAGACAGAAACGTTATTCTTTGTGACAATTTTTTTAGCTAGGAGAATAAATTTTTGTTGATGATTAAGCCTTGGCACGCTGATTTCAACCCTGCTTCTGAAACCTTTAGCAAGATCCCAATTTGGGTACGGTTGCCTTACCTTCCCCTCCACTTATGGATTGACCCCCTTTTGGAAGAAGTGGGTGATTCCCTAGGTGATTTCTTGTTGGTTGATGCGGCTACTTCTTACATACTTCATTCCACCTTTTCCCAAATTTTGGTTGAAATGGATGTTTCAAAAGGGCTACCTATTGAAATTTTAATTAAAACTTCGAAGGGTTCTTGGATACAGTCCTTGGACTATGAAGGGATTCCTTTCCGCTGTAGAAGATGTTTTAAAACAGGTCACGCTGCTGCACAATGCGGTTTCGAGAAAAGTGCTTCAACTTCTTGGTGGAAAGGTGCCTCTCAACAGCATTAAACAGTTGAGAAGAAAGCTGATCAATATAGGAGATTTTCTGAGGTGGTTGCCTCAGAATCACAAGCTTGTGAGGTATCCCCTTCGGATGTCTCTTTTGGTGGGGTTGTTGAAACTGAACATCTTGTTGAAACCCTTAAAGATCGTGAAGTTGGGCCTATGTGTGCTAATCAGAATAGGAGTTTTTAGAGGTGGTTGCTTCTGAATCACTGGGTCTTGGGATGCCCCCTCCGGTCGTCTCAAATGGTGGAATCGCTAAGGCAACCCCTATTGAGTCAACGGTTGCCATTTCAGGGGAAAGTGCATCGACTTCCCTTTCTAGTGGCTCTTCAGAAAAGTCTTTATATGTGTAAAGGAATCAAGATGTAACCCCTAACCCTTTGGCTGTTGGCTTTCATCTTCATGAAAGCAGCAAGTCGACGTGGTACAGTAAGGTGACGCAAATGGAATATGGTTGGATCATAGTTAAGGGAAAAAAAGATAAATCCTCTCAGTCATCTTTCGACATGACTTTCCACTCCCACAAGAAAAGTGTAAAATGTAAATCTTAATGGGTCTTGTTTTGGAGCTGGTCTTTTTCGCTGGCTGCTTGTTGTCTCTTCTGCAACCTTTCTCTTTTTTGTTAAAGGGTTCCGGGTGCCTTCAAAATCTATTTTTTCCTTTATCAAAAACATGGGTTACTTTGTGAAAAGATGGTCAAACCTGATCTAACAACGTATCAATTAGGCCTATTAGGCTCACTCCAAATAGGGTTTATTGATTCTATTGGTTCCAATCACAAATAATCTTAACCAAAATTTCAAGAAACCTTTGTTACACCTACACAAGCTTATAAAATCATTAGAAATCCTTTCTCTGAAGTATTTTTTCAAACCCCTAGGGTTAGGCTTCTTGACTATCCCTAAAACTCTGTCATACCATAATAGTCAACAAACAATGTCTTTAAGCATATGGATTCTCCAAACCCAATCACTAAATGGAACAAAAATGCATTTTAAAACCTGACCCAATCAACTTTGTTCAAAATGGAATTCTTTACATCTTTTAAATTGA
Organism: Sequoia sempervirens; assembly: GCA_007258455.2. Lineage (NCBI taxonomy): Eukaryota > Viridiplantae > Streptophyta > Pinopsida > Cupressales > Cupressaceae > Sequoia > Sequoia sempervirens. The sequence continues at coordinate 181,156 of VDFB02275239.1, read as the reverse complement.
AAATATTGACTGTACATAGGCAATTTTCCAGATTTTTATGTAAATAACATAATAGGGCATCACTTTTCCATATGCCTATCTTCGTCAAACGGTCTGAGACTTTGGAATTTGAAAGATTTCCGGAAAACAAACCTTCTTACAAATTTTCATGTGATTTCACTGGTTAAATAAATAGAAACACAATTTTGAAGGTGCATTGGTTACCCTAATAGAGGGTTTTAACTGTCTTTACAAAAATGCAATATCTTTCTCATACCTTCATGAAATCAAATAAGACCAAGTGCAAATTGAAGTAGAAATACAATACCAACTTCTCCAATGACTGCCCCTTTAGTATCAGGCCGTACATAGCCCTACAGGAGCAAATAATCACATTTTTACAGTGTTTTCTGATGAAAAACAGAATTCCATTGATATTCTTCCATTACAAATCAAGTTCTCTCCGTTGCCTCGACCTATGAGAGGCTTATTTATGCCTTGAAAACAAAAATAACTAAAAACAAGCAACTATAACTAATCCTAACCTCCATCTAACTAATGGACTTATCATTTGCTTAATTTTTGCTCTTTTGACAATATTTACAATATGGGGCAACTTTGAACATTATGTGACATAAAAAACTTAAAATATGATTTCCTAGGACTCCAAATGACCTCATGCATATAAAAAATGGTTCACTGGACCTTATTACAACATTAAAACACCTAATCTAATAAATTTATACAATGTGGTCTCATGGAGACATTTAATCAAACAGGTGCTCTTGCACCGTTTTGGCATAGGTAGGGAGGATGCTAGCTAAGGTTGTGGAATTTGGCTTTGCAATTGTCAAATTGCATCTACTTGAAAGTTTTTGAAGCCCTGCCAATAATCCATTAGACATATCCTTCAATCATTTTAATCCACAAGAACACATCTTTGAGGCATTATGCCAAACAAGTCACTCGCCTTGTGCTTGCGAAGTCTATGTGACAATTTTTGTGCATTTGAGTGATTGTGTGGCTCCACATAGACATATGATAGATCACTATGCATAAATGTCTACCAAAGCAATTACAACTACAACATCTATCTAAAATCCCCCTTCTATTATGCTTTTATGGATGCCAATCATGTCATTTTCTTATTAGTGATAGCTTCCACCAATTAGTAATGAGAACTATGTTTGCTAAGATCATTTCAATCATCTTACATCCTTATTGGAAGCTCTTAGTCATTGATCCAAAAATTTAATTCACCCCTTCTTATAAGGGGGGATGCTTTAGAGTGAAGATAATTAAATATAATATTTGAATTAAACATTGTTTGATGCTTATATTATAAATGCTTTAGATAATGCAAGAATAGGTTCATTAAATAGGCTCTTGTACCCATGTGTTTTAGCACAAGAATCCTTGTAAATTGTAATCCTAATGAGCATGTTACAACCAAATTTTGTGTTGCTTTGCTTGCTCCCATGTGGACCTAGGTGGGAAGCTCCCTTTGAAGGGTTAAGGAGCAATGTTGCTCGTAGCTATGTATATGACTACAAGGAAGAATTAAGAAGTAATACACATCTACAATATTTGAGCAATAAGGCATGTTGGTGCCATTTGAAGGATGATAATGGGTCTTGTTCCATTTTTTTAAAAAAGTGTCACCATCCTTCAAGAACAAACCTTGCTAACACAAAAAGGGGCATTGCCTCAATGCATTGTGACACTTTAATATTGCTATGAATTATGTAACCACCTCTGACGATCTTCAATTTGCATGTGACTACCTTTAATAATGAGGAATCTAATATTATTTAGAGATCCAGAAACAACTTCATGATGAAATATTGCATTTTCTCCTCCCAAGTTGCATGAAGAATTTATTCCATAAAAAACCACATAGAAGGGTATACATGCAATGACTACAATGGAAAATTTTAATTATGATGGCCTCCAAGACATTTCCCCACAAAAATTGGTGGCAAGATATTTGTATTCCACTCCAAGTTTGTTTGACTTCTCTACAAGCTCAAAAAATATGGATATGCTTACAAAAATGAGACACAAATCTTAATCTTGTGTTGTTAGCCCCTAAATAACCTCAAAAAGTAACAAGATTAACCAAATACATCCTTATGAGATTCGATAGACACTTTGCAAATAATTTGAATGTGATTATACCAAAAGTTAGCTTGGTAACCTACTTCCTAAATTTTATCATCCTTGTTATTAACATTCATGCCTTGTGAATCAACAAATGCCCATTTTATATAGTAATATTGAAAAGAGTCTCACCTCAATGTAAACAAACTTGTATAGAGAAAATTCCTCTTCATAACTAGATTTAACAACATAATATGACTAATCCCTTCATTTTAGACATCCAACACACTATTTTGTCTTGCAACTTCTTCATTTTCTCATCATCTTATAAGTTTCAACAAGTCCAATGATGTTGAATTTTCCTTTCGATACTGTGATAACCTTGTTTTCTAACCCTTCCAAGCATTCTATTAACATTAATGTCCTTAGAAATTAAGATATTCCTTAATTATCACATATTTGATTAGTGTCTTGACTAATGGTTATTGATCTCATTGTTGAAAATGTTCACAAATAATTATTTTTTTCACCTAACTTACCAACATTGCACCAACTAATCCCTTAATTTTAGTCTTCCTACACACTCTTCTCACTTGTAGATCCTAGTTTTCTCAACCATGGGGATCTACCTATCATACAAGTGTTAAATTTTCCTTTTCAAAAACTTT